>JAECWR010000151.1:0-68427 GCA_018150935.1 Drosophila pruinosa
ATTCAACATACAAAAATAACGTTTAACAACACTGTCTTATAATTGACATATATGGTCACATATTTAAGTTTAGTTCTTCTTGTTCGTTTCTTACTCCTGAAAGCAAGTTGTGGTGCTGGTGTTGCAATCAAAAATATATTTAAAATTGAAAACGTAAAACTTGACTTATTATTTATAGGAACATAAATACATAAACTACAACAGGTTATGGGCCCAGTCCATGCCTAATAAACAATTAAAGTGTGAAATAATTTTTACTGAGAATTTTTGAATTCCACGTGCGCCGCGTTTTTTTTTCATATATAGCTGTGTATGTGTAAGCGGTAGAATGGACAAGGCAAAACGCAATATTAAACCGTTCGATGGCGAGAAGTACGCGATATGGAAGTTTAGAATTAGGGCTCTTTTGGCCGAGTTAGATGTACTTAAGGTAGTTGACGATATAATGCCTAACGAGGTAGATGATGGCTGGGAAAAAGCAGAGCGTCGTGCAAAAGTACACTAATAGAATATCTAAGCGACTCATTTTTAAACTTCGCAACAAGCGACATAACGGCACGTCAAATTCTCAAGAATTTGGACGCCGTTTACGAACGAAAAAGTCTGGCTTCGCAACTGGCACTGCGAAAACGTTTGCTTTCTTTAAAATTATCAAGTGAGATGTCACTATTAAATCATTTCAATATTTTTGATGAACTTGTAAGCGAATTGTTAGCAGCCGGTGCAAAAATAGAAGAAATGGATAGAATATCCCATTTGCTGATCACATTGCCTTCGTCTTATGACGGCGTCATTACGGCAATAGAGACGTTATCTGAGCAAAATTTGACGCTTGCGTTTGTGAAAAAAAGATTATTAGATCAGGAAATTAAAATAAAGAATGACCAAAATGATACTAGTAAGAAAGTGATGAACGCAAATGTGCAAAGCAAAAATAAAAGCTATAAAAATAATATGTTTAAAAATCGGAAATCCAAAGAAAATAAAACATTCAAGGGAAATTTCAAGAATAATATTAAATGTCACCACTGTGGCAGAGAGGGACATATTAAAAAAAATTGTTTTCATTATAAAAAATCATTAAATAATAAAAATAAAGAAAGTGAAAAACAGGCTCAAACTGCAACAGCACACGGCATTGCTTTTATGGTAAATAAAATGAATAACACCTCAGCGATGGATAACTGCGGGTTTATCCTTGATTCCGGTGCTAGTGACCATCTTATAAACGATGAGTCGCTATATATCGACTATGTAAAGTTGGTGCCTCCACTTAAGATCGCAGTGGCTAAGCAAGGAGAGTATATTTATGCTACTAAGCGTGGTATTGTTCGACTGCGAAGTGACTGTGAAATTACGCTTGAGGATGTACTCTTCTGTAAGGAAGCTGCTGGAAATCTGATGTCAGTCAAACGCTTGCAAGAGGCAGGAATGTCAATCGAGTTTGACAAAAGTGGTGTAACCATTTCGAAAAATGAATTAACGATTGTTAAAAATTCAGGTATGTTGAACAATGTACCTATGATAAATTTTCAAGCATATTCTATTGATGATAAACATAAAAATAATTTTCGTTTATGGCATGAGAGGTTTGGCCATATCAGCAATGGCAAATTATTGGAAATAAAACGAAAGAATATGTTTAGCGATCAAGTTCTTCTAAATAATTTAGAGTTATCTAGTGAAATTTGTGAACCCTGTTTAAACGGTAAACAGGCAAGACTCCCTTTTAAACAAGTGAAAGATAAGACTCATATTAAGAGGCCACTTTTTGTAGTTCACTCGGATGTCTGTGGGCCAATAACTCCAGTTACCTTAAATGACAAAAATTATTTTGTGATCTTTGTTGATCAGTTTACACATTATTGTGTAACTTATTTAATTAAGCACAAATCTGATGTGTTCAGTATGTTTCAAGATTTCGTAGCTAAGAGTGAAGCTCATTTTAATTTAAAGATTGTTAATTTATACATTGACAATGGTAGAGAATATCTTTCAAATGAAATGAGGCAGTTTTGTGTTAAGAAAGGAATTTCTTATCACTTAACAGTGCCACATACACCTCAGTTAAATGGTGTTTCTGAGAGAATGATAAGGACCATTACCGAGAAAGCTCGGGCCATGGTTAGTGGTGCAAAACTAGACAAAAGCTTTTGGGGTGAAGCAGTATTAACTGCAACTTATTTAATCATCAGAATTCCTAGCAGGGCACTTGTTGATAGTTCAAAGACCCCATGTGAGATGTGGCACAATAAGAAGCCAAATCTAAAACATTTCAGAGTGTTCGGTGCAACTGTTTAATATTATATACATATTAAGAACAAACAAGGAAAGTTTAATGATAAATCATTTAAAAGTATTCTTGTGGGCTACGAACCAAATGGTTTTAAGTTGTGGGATGCTATCAAAGAAAAATTTATTGTTGCAAGAGATGTAGTTGTCGATGAAACCAATATGGTTAATTCTAGGGCTGTTAAATTTGAAACAGTGTTCCCGAATGAGAGTAAAGAATGCGATAACATACAAATCCCGAACGATAGTAGGGAAATAAAACAAATAGAATTCCCGAATGAGAGTAAGGAATGCGACAATATACAATTCCCGAACGATAGTAGGGAAATAAAACAAACAGAATTCCCGAATGAGAGTAAGGAATGCGACAACATACAATTCCCGAACGATAGTAGGGAAAGAAATAAATATTATCTGAATGAAAGTAAGAAAAGAAAGCGAGATGATATCCTGAATGAAAGTAAGGAATCAAACAACCCGAATGAAAGTAGGGAAAATGAAATAGCAGAGCACTTAAATCAAATTGGAACAGGAAAGGATTCAATTAGAAATGATGGCATAGAAATTATAAATAGAAGAAGTGAGAGATTAAAGGCTAAGTCCCAGATATCCTATAATGAGGAAGATAATAATTTGAATAGATTTGTTCTAAATGCTCACACTATATTTAATGATGTCCCAAATACATTCGATGAAATTCAATATAGGAATGATAAATCTTTTTGGGAAGAAGCCATCAATACAGAGTTAAATGCTCATAAAATTAATAATACTTGGACAATTACGAAAAGGCCTGAAAACAAAAATATTGTAGATAGCAGATGGGTATTTTCTGTTAAACATGATGAACTTGGAAATCCAATCAGATACAAAGCTAGATTGGTTGCACGAGGATTCACTCAAAAGTACCAAGTTGACTATGAAGAGACATTTGCCCCCGTAGCTAGAATTTCAAGTTTTCGATTTATATTATCATTGGCAATACAGTACAACTTGAAAGTCCATCAAATGGATGTAAAAACAGCTTTCTTAAATGGCACATTGAAAGAGGAAATATATATGAGACTTCCTCAAGGTATACCGTGCAATGATAACAATGTGTGTAAATTGAATAAGGCAATTTACGGACTCAAACAAGCCGCTAGATGCTGGTTTGAAGTGTTTGAGCAAGCATTGAAAGAATGTGAGTTTGTAAACTCTCCAGTAGATCGCTGTATATATATTTTAGACAAAGGTAACATCAATGAAAACATATATGTGTTATTATATGTAGATGATGTGGTTATTGCTACAGGGGATATGACAAGAATGAATAACTTCAAAAGGTACTTAATGGAAAAGTTCAGAATGACCGACCTAAACGAAATAAGACATTTCATTGGCATTAGGATAGAAATTCATGCAGATAAAATTTATTTAAGCCAAGCCGCATATATTAAGAGAATTTTAAATAAATTTAACATGGAAAATTGTAATGCAGTTAGTACTCCTTTACCTAGCAAAATAAATTATGAATTACTTAATTCAGATGAAAATTGTAATGCTCCATGCCGTAACCTTATAGGATGTTTAATGTACATAATGCTTTGTACACGTCCAGATTTAACTACTGCAGTAAATATCTTGAGTAGATATAGTAGCAAAAATAACTCCGAGCTATGGCAGAACTTAAAAAGAGTTCTTAGATATTTGAAGGGCACTATTGATATGAAATTGACTTTTAAAAGGAACTTGGCATTTGAAAATAAATTAATAGGTTATGTGGATTCTGATTGGGGTGGTAGTGAAATTGATAGAAAAAGTACAACAGGGTACTTATTCACAATGTTTGATTTTAATCTTATTTGTTGGAACACAAAGAGACAGAACTCAGTAGCAGCCTCATCAACTGAAGCTGAGTACATGGCCTTATTTGAAGCTGTGAGAGAAGCTTTATGGCTTAAGTCTCTATTAATTAGTATTAATATTAAACTAGAAAACCCCATTAAAATTTACGAAGACAATCAAGGCTGTATTAGCATAGCAAACAACCCCTCATGTCATAAACGAGCAAAACATATTGATATTAAATATCATTTTGCCAGAGAGCAAGTTCAGAATAATGTAATTTTTCTTGAGTATATTTCAACAGAGAATCAACTTGCTGACATATTTACGAAGCCGCTGCCTGCTGTAAGATTTGTGGAACTAAGAGACAAATTGGGCTTACTGCAAGATGACCAATCGATTGCTCACCGTTGATTTAAAAAAATAAAATTACTAATAACCAAGGAGGTCTTATATTCTATAGGAATAACTTTTGTTATGTTTATTTGATATTGTTAAATTAGTTAATTTCTTAAATTTAATTTTTGTAAGTTTTTGTAACTTTGATTAGTAAATACCAAGGAGGTTTTATATTCTATAGGAATAATTTTTGTTATGTTTATTTGATATTGTTAAATCAGTTAATTTCTTAAATTTAATTTCTTTAAGCTTTTATAACATTGATCTGATCGGGTTTTTCTGGGTTTTCCCCGTATCCTTGCAGCGAATGCTGGATCATTTAACACTTCCCAGAATGCACACCACCCACATATGATAGTTACTAATGAATAATTTGTTATTTTTTTAATTATAGACGTTATTTTTGAGGGGGCGTGTTGGAATACCCCATTCAACATACAAAAATAACGTTTAACAACACTGTCTTATAATTGACATGTATGGTCACATATTTAGGTTTAGTTCTTCTTGTTCGTTTCTTACTCCTGAAAGCAAATTGTGGTGCTGGTGTTGCAATCAAAAATATATTTAAAATTGAAAACGTAAAACTTGACTTATTATTTATAGGAACATAAATACATAAACTACAACATCAACAATATCAAAAACATTAAAAACATCAAAAACATCAAAAACATCAAAAACATCAAAAACATCAAAAACATCACAAACATCAAAAATATCAAAAACATCAAAAACATCAAAAACATGAAAATCAAAAACATCAAAAACATCAAAAATATCAAAAACATCAAAAACATCAAAAACATCAAAAACATCAAAAACATCAAAAACATCAAAAACATCAAAAACATCAAAAACATCAAAAACATCAAAAACATCAAAAACATCAAAAACATCAAAAATATCAAAAACATCAAAAACAACAAAAACATAAAAAACATCAAAAACATCAAAAACATCAAAAACACCAAAAACATCAAAAACATCAAAAACATCAAAAACATCAAAAACATCAAAAACATCAAAAACATCAAAAACAACAAAAACAGAAAAAACATCAAAATAATATAAGCATCAACAACACCAAAAACATCAAAACTACCAAAAACATCAAAACATCAAAACATCAATAACATCAAAACATAAAAACATCAAAAACATCAAAAACATCAAAAACATCAAAAAAATCAAAAACATCAAAAACATCAAAAACATCAAAAACATCAAAAACATCAAAAACATCAAAAACATCAAAAACATCAAAAACATCAAAAACATCAAAAATATCAAAAACATCAAAAACAACAAAAACATAAAAAACATCAAAAACATCAAAAACATCAAAAACACCAAGAACATCAAAAACATCAAAAACATCAAAACATCAAAAACATCAAAACATAAAAACATCAAAAACAACAAATACATCAAAAACATCATAAAATCAAAAAAATTAAAAACATCAAAAACATTATAAAATCAAAAACATCAAAAACAACAAAACAACAAAAACATCAAAAACATCAAAAACATCAAAAACATCAAAAACATCAAAAACATCAAAAACATCAAAAACATCAAAAACATCAAAAACATCAAAAACATCAAAAACATCAAAAACATCAAAACAACAAAAACATCAAAAACATCAAAAACATCAAAAACATCAAAACATCAAAAACATCAAAAACATCAAAAACATCAAAAACATCAAAAACAACAAAACATCAAAAACAACAAAAACATCAAAAACATCAAAAACATCAAAAACATCAAAAACATCAAAAACAACAAAAAAAAAACCATCAAAAACAACAAGAACATCAAAAACATCAAAAACATCAAAAACATCAAAAACATCAAAACCATCAAAAACATCAAAAACATCAAAAACATCAAAAACATCAAAAACATCAAAAACATCAAAAACATCAAAAACATCAAAAACATCAAAAACATCAAAAACATCAAAAACATCAAAAACATCAAAAACATCAAAAACAGCAAAAACATCAAAAACATCAAAAACATCAAAACCATCAAAAACATCAAAAACATCAAAAACATCAAAAACATCAAAAACATCAAAAACATCAAAAACATCAAAAACATCAAAAACATCAAAAACATCACAAACATCAAAAACATCAAAAACATCATAAACATCAAAAACATCAAAAACATCAAAAACATGAAAAACATCAAAAACATCAAAAACATCAAAAACATCAAAAACATCAAAAACATCAAAAACATCAAAAACATCAAAAACATCAAAAACATCAAAAACATCAAAAACATCAAAAACATCAAAAACATCAAAAACATCAAAAACATGAAAAACATCAAAAACATTCAAAAACATCAAAAACATCAAAAACATGAAAAACATCAAAAACATCAAAAACATCAAAAACATCAAAAACATCAAAACTATCAAAAACATCAAAACATCAAAAACATAAAAACATCAAAAACAACAAAAACATCAAAAAACATTCAAAACATCATAAACATCAAAAACATCAAAAACATCAAAACATCAAAAACATCAAAAACATCAAAACATCAAAAACATCAAAACATCAAAAACATCAAAAACATCAAAACATCAAAAACATCAAAATATAAAAACATCAAAAACATCAAAAACATCAAAAACATCAAAAACATCAAAACATCAAAAACATCAAAATAATAAAAACATCAACAACATCAAATACATCAAAACTATCATAAACATCAAAACATCAAAAACATAAAAAGATCAAAAACATCAAAAACATCAAAAATATTCAAAAACATCATAAACATCAAAACATCAAAAACATCAAAAACACCCAAAAACATCAAAAACATCAAAACATCAAAAACATCAAAACATCAAAAACATCAAAAACACCAAAACATCAAAAACATCAAAACATCAAAAAAATCAAAAACATCAAAAACATCAAAATATTAAAAACATCAACAACATCAAAAACATCAAAAACATAAAAACATCAAGAACAACAAATACATCAAAAACATCATAAACATCATAAAAAACAAAAACATCAAAAACATTATAAAATCAAAAACATCAAAAACATCAAAAACATCAAAAACATCAAAACATCAAAAACATCAAAAACATCAAAACATCAAAAACAACAAAAACATCAAAAACATCAAAAACATCAAGAACATCAAAACACCATAAACAACAAAACATAAAAACAAAAAAACAACAAAACAGAAAAAACATCAAAATATTAAAAAAATCAACAACATCAAAAACAACAAAAACATCAAAAACATCAAAAACATGAAAACATCAAAAACATCAAAACATCATAAACAACAAATACATCAAAAACATTATAAAATCAAAAACATCAAAAATATCAACACCATCAAAAACAACAAAAACAGAAAAAACATCAAAATATTAAAAACATCAAAAACATCAAAAACATCAAAAACATCAAAAACATCAAAAACATCAAAAACATCAAAAACATCAAAAACATCAAAAACATCAAAAACATCAAAAACATCAAAAACATCAAAAACATCAAAAACATCAAAAACAATCAAAACATCAAAAACAACAAAAACAACAAAAAAAACAAAAACAACAAAAACATCAAAAACATCAAAAACATCAAAAACATCAAAAACATCAAAAACATCAAAAACATCAAAAACATCAAAAACACCAAAAACATCAAAAACATCAAAAACATCATAACATCAAAAACATCAAAATATCAAAAACATCAAAAACATCAAAACATCAAAAACATCAAAAACATCATAAAATCAAAAAAATCAAAAACATCAAAAACATTATAAAATCAAAAACATCAAAAACAACAAAACAACAAAAACATCAAAAACATCAAATACATCAAAAACATCAAAAAAGTCAATAACATCAAAAACATCAATAAATCAAAAACATCAAAAACAATAAAAACATCAAAAACATCAAAAACATCAAAAATTTCAAAAACATCAAAAACATCAAAAACATCAAAAACATCAAAAACAACAAAAACATCAAAAACATAAATAACAAAAAAAACAACATAAAATCAAAAAAAATCAAAAACATTATAAAATCAAAAACATCAAAAACAACAAAAACAACAAAAACAACAAAAACAACAAAAACAACAAAAACAACAAAAACAACAAAAACAACAAAAACATCAAAAACATCAAAAACATCAAAAACATCAATAACGTCAAAAACATCAAAAACATCAAAAACATCAAAAACATCAAAAACATCAAAAACATCAAAAACATCCAAAAGATCAAAAACATCAAAAACATCAAAAACATCAAAACATCAAAAACATCTAAACAGAAAAGCATCAAAAACAACAAAAACAGCAAATACATCAAAAACATCAAAAAGATCAAAAACATCAAAAACGTCAAAAACATCAAAATAATAAAAACATCAACAACATCAAAAATATCAAAAACATCAAAACATCAAAACATCAAAAACATCAAAACATAAAAACATCAAAAACAACAAAAACATCAAAAACATTCAAAACATCAAAAACATCAAAAACATCAACAACAAAAACATCAAAAACATCAAAAACATCAAAAACATCAAAAACATCAAAAACATCAAAAACATCAAAAACATCAAAAACATCAAAAACATCAAAAACATCAAAAACATCAAAAATATCAAAAACATCAAAAACAACAAAAACAGAAAAAACATCAAAATAATATAAACATCAACAACATCAAAAACATCAAAACATCAAAAACATCAAAACATAAAAACATCAAAAACAACAAAAACAACAAAAACATCAAAATCATTCAAAACATCAAAAACATCAAAAACATCAAAAACATCAAAAACATCAAAAACATCAAAAACATCAAAAACACCAAAAACATCTAAAACATCAAAAACATCAAAACATCAAAAACATCAAAACATAAAAACATCAAAAACAACAAATACATCAAAAATATCATAAAATCAAAAAAATCAAAAACATCAAAAACATTATAAAATCAAAAACATCAAAAACAACAAAACAATAAAAACATCAAAAACATCAAAAACAGCAAAAACATCAAAAACATCAAAAACATCAAAACCATCAAGAACATCAAAAACATCAAAAACATCAAAAACATCAAAAACATCAAAAACATCAACAACATCAAAAACATCAAAAACATCAAAAACATCAAAAACATCAAAAACATCAAAAACATCAAAAACATCAAAAACATCAAAAACATCGAAAACATCGAAAACATCAAAAACATCATAAACATCAAAAACATCAAAATCATCAAAAACATCAAAACCATCAAGAACATCAAAAACATCAAAAACATCAAAAACATCAAAAACATCAAAAACATCAAAAACATCAAAAACATCAAAAACATCAAAAACATCAAAAACACCAAAAACAACAAAAACAACAAAAACATCAAAAACATCAAAAACATCAAAAACGTCCAAAAACATCAAAAACATCAAAAACATCAAAAATATCAAAAACATCAAAAACAACAAAAACAGAAAAAACATCAAAATAATATAAACATCAACAACATCAAAAACATCAAAACTATCAAAAACATCAAAACATCAAAAACATCAAAACATAAAAACATCAAAAACAACAAAAACAACAAAAACATCAAAAACATTCAAAACATCAAAAACATCAAAAACATCAAAAACATCAAAAACATCAAAAACATCAAAAACATCAAAAACATCAAAAACACCAAAAACATCAAAAACATCAAAAACATCAAAACATCAAAACATAAAAACATCAAAAACAACAAATACATCAAAAACATCATAAAATCAAAAAAATCAAAAACATCAAAAACATTATAAAATCAAAAACATCAAAAACAACAAAACAACAAAAACATCAAAAACATCAAAAACATCAAAAACATCAAAAACATCAAAAACATCAAAACCATCAAGAACATCAAAAACATCAAAAACATCAAAAACATCAAAAACAACAAAACAACAAAAACATCAAAAACATCAAAAACAGCAAAAACATCAAAAACATCAAAACCATCAAAACCATCAAAACCATCAAGAACATCAAAAACATTAAAAACATCAAAAACATCAAAAACATCAAAAACATCAAAAACATCAAAAACATCAAAAACATCCAAAACATCAAAAACATCAAAAACATCACAAACATCAAAAACATCAAAAACATCAAAAACATCAAAGACATCAAAAACATCAAAAACATCAAAAACATCAAAAACATCAAAAACATCAAAAACATCAAAACATCAAAACATCAAAAACATCAAAAACATCAAAAACATCAAAACATCAAAAACATCAAAAACATCAAAAACATCAAAACATCAAAACATCAAAACATCAACAACATCAAAAACATCAAAACATCAAAAACATAAAATATAAAAACATCAAAAACATCAAAAACATCAAAAACATCAAAAACATCAAAAACATCAAAAACATCAAAAACATCAAAAACATCAAAACATCAAAAACATCAAAAACATCAAAACATCAAAAACAACAAATACATCAAAAACATCATAAAATCAAAAAAATCAAAAACATCAAAAATATTATAAAATCAAAATTATCAAAAACATCAAAAACATCAAAAACATCAAATACATCATAAACATCAAAAACATCAAAATCATCAAAAACATCAAAACCATCAAGAACATCAAAAACATCAAAAACATCAAAAACATCAACAACATCAAAAACATCAAAAACATCAAAAACATCAAAAACATCAAAAACATCAAAAACATCAAAAACATCAAAAACATCAAAAACATCAAAAACATCAAAAACATCAAAAACATCAAAAACATCAAAAACATCAAAAACATCAAAAACATCAAAAACAGCAAAAACATCAAAAACATCAAAAACATCAAAAACATCAAAACCATCAAGAACATCAAAAACATCAAAAACATCAAAAACATCAAAAACATCAAAAACATCAAAAACATTAAAAACATCCAAAACATCAAAAACATCAAAAACATCACAAACATCAAAAACATCAAAAACATCAAAAACATCAAAAACATGAAAAACATCAAAAACATCAAAAACATCAAAAACATCAAAAACATCAAAAACATCAAAAACATCAAAAACATCAAAAACATCTAAAACATCAAAACATCAAAAACATCAAAACATCAAAAACATCAAAACATAAAAACATCAAAAACAACAAATACATCAAAAACATCATAAAATCAAAAAAATCAAAAACATCAAAAACATTATAAAATCAAAAACATCAAAAGCAACAAAACAACAAAAACATCAAAAACATCAAAAACATCAAAAACATCAAAACATCAAAAACATCAAAAACATCAAAAACATCAAAAACATCAAAAACATCAAAATAATAAAAACATCAACAACATCAAAAACATCAAAACATCAAAAACATAAAATATAAAAACATCAAAAACATCAAAAACATCAAAAACATCAAAAACATCAAAAACATCAAAAACATCAAAAACATCAAAAACATCAAAAACATCATAACATCAAAAACATCAAAAACATCAAAACATCAAAAACAACAAATACATCAAAAACATCATAAAATCAAAAAAATCAAAAACATCAAAAATATTATAAAATCAAAAACATCAAAAACATCAAAAACATCAAAAACATCAAAAACATCAAAAACATCAAAAACATCAAAAACATCAAAAACATCAAAAACATCAAAAACATCAAAAACATCAAAAACATCAAAAACATCAAAACATAAAAACATCAAAAACAACAAATACATAAAAAACATCAAAAACATCAAAAACATCAAAAACATCAAAAACATCAAAAACATCAAAAACATCAAAAACATCAAAAACACCAAAAACAACAAAAACAACAAAAACATCAAAAACATCAAAAACATCAAAAACGTCAAAAACATCAAAAACATCAAAAACATCAAAAATATCAAAAACATCAAAAACAACAAAAACAGAAAAAACATCAAAATAATATAAACATCAACAACATCAAAAACATCAAAACTATCAAAAACATCAAAACATCAAAAACATCAAAACATAAAAACATCAAAAACAACAAAAACAACAAAAACATCAAAAACATTCAAAACATCAAAAACATCAAAAACATCAAAAACATCAAAAACATCAAAAACATCAAAAACACCAAAAACATCAAAAACATCAAAAACATCAAAACATCAAAACATAAAAACATCAAAAACAACAAATACATCAAAAACATCATAAAATCAAAAAAATCAAAAACATCAAAAACATTATAAAATCAAAAACATCAAAAACAACAAAACAACAAAAACATCAAAAACATCAAAAACATCAAAAACATCAAAAACATCAAAAACATCAAAAACATCAAAAACATCAAAAACATCAAAACCATCAATAACATCAAAAACATCAAAAACATCAAAAACATCAAAAACATCAAAAACAACAAAACAACAAAAACATCAAAAATATCAAAAACAGCAAAAACATCAAAAACATCAAAACCATCAAAACCATCAAGAACATCAAAAACATTAAAAACATCAAAAACATCAAAAACATCAAAAACATCAAAAACATCAAAAACATCAAAAACATCAAAAACATCAAAAACATCCAAAACATCAAAAACATCAAAAACATCAAAAACATCAAAAACATCAAAAACATCAAAAACATCAAAGACATCAAAAACATCAAAAACATCAAAAACATCAAAAACATCAAAAACATCAAAAACATCAAAACATCAAAACATCAAAAACATCAAAAACATCAAAAACATCAAAACATCAAAACATCAAAACATCAAAAACATCAAAAACATCAAAAATATCAAAAACATCAAAAACAACAAAAACAGAAAAAACATCAAAAACATCAAAAATATCAAAAACATCAAAAACATCAAAACATCAAAAACATCAAAAACATCAAAACATCAAAAACAACAAATACATCAAAAACATCATAAAATCAAAAAAATCAAAAACATCAAAAATATTATAAAATCAAAAACATCAAAAACATCAAAAACATCAAAAACATCAAATACATCAAAAACATCAAAAACATCAAAAACATCAAAAACATCAAAAACATCAAAAACATCAAAAACATCAAAAACATCAAAAACATCAAAAACATCAAAAACATCAAAACATAAAAACATCAAAAACAACAAATACATCAAAACATCAAAAACATCAAAAACATCAAAAACATCAAAAACATCAAAAACATCAAAAACATCAAAAACATCAAAAACATCAAAAACATCAAAAACATCAAAAACATCAAAAACATCAAAAACATCAAAAACACCAAAAACAACAAAAACATCAAAAACATCAAAAACATCAAAAACATCAAAACGTCAAAAACATCAAAAACATCAAAAACATCAAAAACATCAAAAACATCAAAAACAACAAAAACAGAAAAAACATCAAAATAATATAAACATCAACAACATCAAAAACATCAAAACTATCAAAAACATCAAAACATCAAAAACATCAAAACATAAAAACATCAAAAACAACAAAAACAACAAAAACATCAAAAACATCAAAAACATCAAAAACATCAAAAACATCAAAAACATCAAAAACATCAAAAACATCAAAAACATCAAAAACATCAAAAACATCAAAAACATCAAAAACATCAAAAACATCAAAACATCAAAACATAAAAACATCAAAAACAACAAATACATCAAAAACATCATAAAATCAAAAAATCAAAAACATCAAAAACATTATAAAATCAAAAACATCAAAAACAACAAAACAACAAAAACATCAAAAACATCAAAAACATCAAAAACATCAAAAACATCAAAAACATCAAAACCATCAAGAACATCAAAAACATCAAAAACATCAAAAACATCAAAAACATCAAAAACAACAAAACAACAAAAACATCAAAAACATCAAAAACAGCAAAAACATCAAAACCATCAAAACCATCAAGAACATCAAAAACATTAAAAACATCAAAAACATCAAAAACATCAAAAACATCAAAAACATCAAAAACATCAAAAACATCCAAAACATCAAAAACATCAAAAACATCACAAACATCAAAAACATCAAAAACATCAAAAACATCAAAGACATCAAAAACATCAAAAACATCAAAAACATCAAAAACATCAAAAACATCAAAAACATCAAAAACAACAAAAACAGAAAAAACATCAAAATAATAAAAACATTAACAACATCAAAAACATCAAAAACATCAAAAACATCAAAACATCAAAAACATCAAAACATAAAAACATCAAAAACATCAAAAACATCAAAAACAACAAATACATCAAAAACATCATAAAATCAAAAAAATCAAAAACATCAAAAATATTATAATATCAAAAACATCAAAAACAACAAAAACAGAAAAAACATCAAAAACATCAAAAATATCAAAAACATCAAAAACAACAAAAACAGAAAAAACATCAAAATAATAAAAACATTAACAACATCAAAAACATCAAAAACATCAAAAACATCAAAACATCAAAAACATCAAAACATAAAAACATCAAAAACATCAAAAACATCAAAAACATCAAAAACATCAAAAACATCAAAAACATCAAAACATAAAAACATCAAAAACAACAAAAACATCAAAAACATTCAAAACATCAAAAACATCAAAAACACCAAAAACATCAAAAACATCATAACATCAAAAACATCAAAACATCAAAAACATCAAAATCATCAAAACATCAAAAACATCAAAATATAAAAACATCAAAAACATCAAAAACATCAAAAACATCAAAAACATCAAAAACATCAAAAACATCAAAAACATCAAAAACATCAAAACATCAAAAACATCAAAAACATCAAAAACATCAAAACATAAAAACATCAAAAACAACAAATACATCAAAAACATCATAAAATCAAAAAAATACATCAAAAATATTATAAAATCAAAAACATCAAAAACATCAAAAACATCAAAAACATCAAAAACATCAAAAACATCAAAAACATCAAAAACATCAAAAACATCAAAAACATCAAAAACATCAAAAACATCAAAAACATCAAAAACATCAAAACATCAAAAACATCAAAACATAAAAACAACAAATACATCAAAAACATCAAAAACATCAAAAATATCAAAAACATCAAAAACACCAAAAACAACAAAAACATCAAAAACAACAAAAACAGAAAAAACATCAAAATATTAAAAACATCAACAACATCAAAAACATCAAAAACATCAAAAACATCCAGAACATGAAAACATCAAAAACATCAAAACATCATAAACAACAAATACATCAAAAACATTATAAAATCAAAAACATCAAAAATATCAAAAATATCAAAACCATCAAAAACAACAAAAACAGAAAAAACATCAAAATATTAAAAACATCAACAACATCAAAAACATTAAAAACATCAAAAACATCAAGAACATCAAAACATCATAAACATCAAAACATAAAAACATCAAAAACAACAAATACATCAAAAACATCATAAGATCAAAAAAATCAAAAACATCAAAAACAATATAAAATCAAAAACATCAAAAACAACAAAAACAACAAAAACAACAAAAACATCAAAAACATCAAAAACATCAAATACATCAAAAAGTCAATAACATCAAAAACATCAAAAAATCCAAAAACATCAAAAACATCAAAAACATCAAAAACAAGAAAAACATCAAAAACATCAAAAACATCAAAAACATCAAAAACATCAAAAACATCAAAAACTTCAAAAACATCAAAAACATCAAAAACATCAATAACTTCGAAAACATCGAAAACATCAAAAACACCAAAAACATCAAAAACATCAATAACATTAAAAACATCAAAAACATCAAGAACATCAAAACATCATAAACATCAAAACATAAAAACATCAAAAACAACAAATACATCAAAAACATCATAAGATCAAAAAAATCACAAACATCAAAAACAATATAAAATCAAAAACATCAAAAGCAACAAAAACAACAAAAACAACAAAAACAACAAAAACATCAAAAACATCAAATACATCAAAAACATCAAAAAAGTCAATAACATCAAAAACATCAAAAAATCCAAAAACATCAAAAACACCAAAAACATCAAAAACATCATAACATCAAAAACATCAAAATATCAAAAACATCAAAACATCAAAACATCAAAAACATCAAAAACAACAAATACATCAAAAACATCATAAAATCAAAAACATCAAAAAACATCAATAAATCAAAAACATCAAAAACAAGAAAAACATCAAAAACATCAAAAATTTCAAAAACATCAAAAACATCGAAAACAACAAAAACATCAAAAACATAAATAACAAAAAAAACATCATAAAATCAAAAACATTATAAAATCAAAAACATCAAAAACAACAAAAACAACAAAAACAACAAAAACATCAATAACATCAAAAACATCAAAAACATCAAAAACGTCAAAAACATCAAAAACATCAAAAACATCAAAAACATCAAAAACACCAAAAACATCAAAAACATCAAAAACATCATAACATCAAAAACGTCAAAAACATCAAAATATTAAAAACATCAACAACTTCAAAAACATCAAAAACATCAAAAACATCAAGAACATCAAAACATCAAAACATAAAAACATCATAAACAACAAATACATCAAAAACATTATACAATTAAAAACATCAAAAATATCAAAACCATTAAAAAACAACAAAAACAGAAAAAACATCAAAATATTAAAAACATCAACAACATCAAAAACATTAAAAACATCAAGAACATCAAGAACATCAAAACATCATAAACATCAAAACATAAAAACATCAAAAACAACAAATACATCAAAAACATCATAAGATCAAAAAAAATCAAAAACATTAAAAACAATATAAAATCAAAAACATCAAAAACAACAAAAACAACAAAAACAACAAAAACAACAAAAACATCAAAAACATCAAAAACATCAATAACTTCGAAAACATCGAAAACATCAAAAACACCAAAACATCAAAAACATCAAAAACATCAAAAACAACAAAAACAACAAAAACACCAAAAACATCAAAAACATCAAAAACAACAAAAACAACAAAAACATCAAAAACATCAAAACATCAAAAACATCAAAAACATCAAAAACATCAAAAACATCAAAAACATCAAAAACATCAAAAACATCAAAAACATCAAAAACATCAAAAACACCAAAAACATTAAAAACATCAAAAACATCAAAACATCAAAAACAACAAATACATCAAAAACATCATAAAATCAAAAAAATCAAAAACATTAAGAAATCAAAAACATCAAAAACATCAAAACAACAAAAACATCAAAAACATCAAAAACATCAAATACATCAAAAATATCAAAAAAGTCAATAACATCAAAAACATCAAAAAATCAAAAACATCAAAAACAACAAATACATCAAAAACATCATAAGATCAAAAAAATCAAAAACATCAAAAACAATATAAAATCAAAAACATCAAAAACAACAAAAACAACAAAAACAACAAAAACATCAAAAACATCAAAAACATCAAATACATCAAAAAAGTCAATAACATCAAAAACATCAAAAAATCCAAAAACATCAAAAACATCAAAAACAAGAAAAACATCAAAAACATCAAAAACATCAAAAACATCAAAAACATCAAAAACATCAAAAACATCAAAAACTTCAAAAACATCAAAAACATCAAAAACATCAATAACTTCGAAAACATCGAAAACATCAAAAACACCAAAAACATCAAAAACATCAATAACATTAAAAACATCAAAAACATCAAGAACATCAAAACATCATAAACATCAAAACATAAAAACATCAAAAACAACAAATACATCAAAAACATCATAAGATCAAAAAAATCACAAACATCAAAAACAATATAAAATCAAAAACATCAAAAGCAACAAAAACAACAAAAACAACAAAAACATCAAAAACATCAAATACATCAAAAACATCAAAAAAGTCAATAACATCAAAAACATCAAAAAATCCAAAAACATCAAAAACACCAAAAACATCAAAAACATCATAACATCAAAAACATCAAAATATCAAAAACATCAAAACATCAAAAACATCAAAAACAACAAATACATCAAAAACATCATAAAATCAAAAACATCAAAAAACATCAATAAATCAAAAACATCAAAAACAAGAAAAACATCAAAAACATCAAAAATTTCAAAAACATCAAAAACATCGAAAACAACAAAAACATCAAAAACATAAATAACAAAAAAAACATCATAAAATCAAAAACATTATAAAATCAAAAACATCAAAAACAACAAAAACAACAAAAACAACAAAAACATCAATAACATCAAAAACATCAAAAACATCAAAAACGTCAAAAACATCAAAAACATCAAAAACATCAAAAACATCAAAAACACCAAAAACATCAAAAACATCAAAAACATCATAACATCAAAAACGTCAAAAACATCAAAATATTAAAAACATCAACAACTTCAAAAACATCAAAAACATCAAGAACATCAAAACATCAAAACATAAAAACATCATAAACAACAAATACATCAAAAACATTATACAATTAAAAACATCAAAAATATCAAAACCATTAAAAAACAACAAAAACAGAAAAAACATCAAAATATTAAAAACATCAACAACATCAAAAACATTAAAAACATCAAGAACATCAAGAACATCAAAACATCATAAACATCAAAACATAAAAACATCAAAAACAACAAATACATCAAAAACATCATAAGATCAAAAAAAATCAAAAACATTAAAAACAATATAAAATCAAAAACATCAAAAACAACAAAAACAACAAAAACAACAAAAACAACAAAAACATCAAAAACATCAAAAACATCAATAACTTCGAAAACATCGAAAACATCAAAAACACCAAAAACATCAAAAACATCAAAAACAACAAAAACAACAAAAACACCAAAAACATCAAAAACATCAAAAACAACAAAAACAACAAAAACATCAAAAACATCAAAAACGTCAAAAACATCAAAAACATCAAAAACATCAAAAACATCAAAAACATCAAAAACATCAAAAACATCAAAAACATCAAAAACATCAAAAACACCAAAAACATTAAAAACATCAAAAACATCAAAACATCAAAAACAACAAATACATCAAAAACATCATAAAATCAAAAAAATCAAAAACATTATGAAATCAAAAACATCAAAAACATCAAAACAACAAAAACATCAAAAACATCAAAAACATCAAATACATCAAAAATATCAAAAAAGTCAATAACATCAAAAACATCAAAAAATCAAAAACATCAAAAACAACAAATACATCAAAAACATCATAAGATCAAAAAAATCAAAAACATCAAAAACAACAAATACATCAATAACATCATAAGATCAAAAAAATCAAAAACATCAAAAACAATATAAAATCAAAAACATCAAAAACAACAAAAACAACAAAAACAACAAAAACAACAAAAACATCAAAAACATCAAAAACATCAAAAACTTCGAAAACATCAAAAACACCAAAAACGTCAAAAACATCAAAAACATCATAACATTAAAAACATCAAAACATCAAAAACATCAAAACATCAAAAACAAGAAAAAAACATCAAAAACATCATAAAATCAAAAAAATCAAAAACATTATAAAATCAAAAACATCAAAAACAGCAAAACAACAAAAACATCAAATACATCAAAAACATCAAAAAAGTCAATAACATCAAAAACATCAAAAAATCAAAAACATCAAAAACAACAAATACATCAAAAACATCATAACATCATAAGATCAAAAAAATCAAAAACAATATAAAATCAAAAACATCAAAAACAACAAAAACAACAAAAACAACAAAAACATCAAAAACATCAAAAACATCAAAAACTTCAAAAACATCAAAAACACCAAAAACATCAAAAACATCAAAAACATCATAACATTAAAAACATCAAAAACATCAAAACATAAAAACATCAAAAACAACAAATACATCAAAAACATCATAAAATCAAAAATCATAAGATCAAAAAAATCAAAAACATCAAAAACAATATAAAATCAAAAACATCAAAAACAACAAAAACAACAAAAACATCAAAAACATCAAAACCATCAAAAACATCAAAAACTTCAAAAACATCAAAAACACCAAAAACATCAAAAACATCAAAAACATCATAACATTAAAAACATCAAAAACATCAAAACATAAAAACATCAAAAACAACAAATACATCATAAAATCAAAAAAATCAAAAACATTATAAAATCAAAAACATCAAAAACAACAAAAACATCAAAAACATCAAATACATGAAAAAATTCAAAAAAGTCAATAACATCAAAAACATCAAAAAATCAAAAACATCAAAAACAAGAAAAACATAAAAACATCAAAAACATCAAAAACATCAAAAACTTCAAAAACATCAAAAACATCAAAAACATAAATAACACCAAAAACATCATAAAATCAAAAAAAATCAAAATCATTATAAAATCAAAAACATCATAAACAACAAAAACAAGAAAAACATGAAAAACATCAAAAACATCAAAAACATCAAAAACTTCAAAAACATCAAAAACATCAAAAACACCAAAAACATCAAAAACATCAAAAACATCATAACATCAAAAACATCAAAATGTCAAAAACATCAAAAACATCAAAAACAACAAATACATCAAAAACATCATAAAATCAAAAAAAAATCAAAAACATCAAAAACATTATAAAATCAAAAACATCAAAAACAACAAAACAACAAAAACATCAAAAACATCAAAAACATCAAATACATCAAAAACATCAAAAAAGTCAATAACATCAAAAACATCAATAAATCAAAAACACCAAAAACAAGAAAAACATCAAAAACATCAAAAATTTTAAAAACATCAAAAACATAAATAACAAAAAAAACATCATAAAATAAAAAAAAATCAAAAACATTATAAAATCAAAAACATCAAAAACAACAAAAACAACAAAAACAACAAAAACACCAAAAACATCAAAAACATCATAACATCAAAAACATCAAAACATCAAAAACATCAAAAACATCAAAACATCAAAAACAACAAATACATCAAAAACATCATAAAATCAAAAACATCAAAAACATCATAACATTAAAAACATCAAAACATCAAAAACATCAAAACATAAAAACATCAAAAACAACAAATTCATCAAAAACATCATAAAATCAAAAAAATCAAAAACATTATAAAATCAAAAAACATCAAAAACAACAAAACAACAAAAACATCAAGAACATCAAAAACATCAAATACATCAAAAACATCAAAAAAGTCAATAACATCAAAAACATCAAAAAATCAAAAATATCAAAAACATCAAAAACTTCAAAAACATCAAAAACATCAAAAACATCAAAAACATAAATAACATAAATAACACCAAAAACATCATAAAATCAAAAAAAATCAAAAACATTATAAAATCAAAAACATCAAAAACAACAAAAACAACAAAAACAACAAAAACAACAAAAACAAGAAAAACAAAAAAACATCAAAAACATCAAAAACATCAAAAACTTCAAAAACATCAAAAACATCAAAAACACCAAAAACATCATAACAACAAAAACATCAAAATATCAAAAACATCAAAAACATCAAAACATCAAAAACATCAAAAACATCAAAAACAACAAATACATCAAAAATATCATAAAATCAAAAAAAATCAAAAACATCAAAAATATTATAAAATCAAAAACATCAAAAACAACAAAACAACAAAAACATCAAAAACATCAAAAACATCAAATACATTAAAAACATCAAAAAAGTCAATAACATCAAAAACATCAATAAATCAAAAACATCAAAAACAAGAAAAACATCAAAAACATCAAAAACATTAAAAATTTCAAAAACATCAAAAACATCAAAAACATCAAAAACATCAAAAACATAAATAACAAAAAAAACATCATAAAATCAAAAAAAATCAAAAACATTATAAAATCAAAAACATCAAAAACAACAATAACAACAAAAACAACAAAAACAACAAAAACAACAAAAACAACAAAAACAACAAAAACATCAAAAACATCAAAAACATCAAAAACATCAAAAACATCAAGAACATCAAAAACACCAAAAACATCAAAAACATCATAACATCAAAAACATCAAAACATCAAAACATCAAGAACATCAAAAACACCAAAAACATCAAAAACATCATAAAATCAAAAACAATATAAAATCAAAAATATCAAAAACATCAAAAACATCAAAACATAAAAACATCAAAAACAACAAATACATCAAAAACATCATAAAATCAAAAACATCAAAAACATTATAAAATCAAAAACATCAAAAACAACAAAAACATCAAAAACATCAAAAACATCAAAAACATCAAAAACATCAAAAACATCAAAACCATCAAAACCATCAAAAACATCAAAAACATCGAAAACAACAAAAACAGAAAAAACATCAAAATAATAAAAACATCAACAAGATCAAAAACATCAAAACTATCAAAAACATCAAAACATCAAAAACATCAAAACATAAAAACATCAAAAACATCATAACATCAAAAACATCAAAACATCAAAAACATCAAAAACATCATAAAATCAAAAAAATCAAAAACATCAAAAACATTATAAAATCAAAAACATCAAAAACAACAAAAACATCAAGAACATCAAAAACATCAAAAACATCAAAAACATCAAAAACATCAAAAACATCAAAAACCATCAAAAACATCAAAAACATCAAAAACATCAAAAACATCAAAAACATCAAAAACATCAAAAACATCAAAAACATCAAAAACATCAAAAACATCAAAAGCATCAAAAACATCAAAAACATCAAAAACATAAAAAACATCAAAAACATCAAAAACATCAAAAACATCAAAAACATGAAAACATCAAAAGCATCATAAAATCAAAAAAATCAAAAACATCAAAAACATTATAAAATCAAAAACATCAAAAGCAACAAAACAACACAAACATCAAAAACATCAAAAACATCAAAAACATCAAAAACATCAAAAACATCAAAAACATCAAAAACATCAAAAACATCAAAAACATCAAAAACATCAAAAACATCAAAAACATCAAAAACATCAAAAACATCAAAAACATCAAAAACATCAAAACATCAAAAACATCAAAACATCAAAAACATCAAAAACATCAAAAACATCAAAAACATCAAAAACATCAAAAACATCAAAAACATCAAAAACATCAAAAACATCAAAAACATCAAAAACATCAAAAATATCAAAAACATCGAAAACAACAAAAACAGAAAAAACATAAAAATAATAAAAACATCAACAAGATCAAAAACATCAAAACTATCAAAAACAACAAAACATCAAAAACAAC
Source organism: Drosophila pruinosa (assembly GCA_018150935.1). Lineage (NCBI taxonomy): Eukaryota > Metazoa > Arthropoda > Insecta > Diptera > Drosophilidae > Drosophila > Drosophila pruinosa. The sequence goes on from JAECWR010000151.1 coordinate 24,109, forward strand.
AAATACATCAAAAACATCAAAAACATCATAAAATAAAAAAAAATCAAAAACATCAAAAACAACAAAAACATCAAAAACATTCAAAAAATCAAAAACATCAAAAACATCAAAAACACCAAAAACATCAAAAACATCAAAAACATCATAACATCAAAAACATCAAAACATCAAAAACATCAAAACATCAAAAACATCAAAATATAAAAACATCAAAAACAACAAATACATCATAAAATCAAAAAAATCAAAAACATTCAAAAAATCAAAAACATCAAAAACTTCAAAAACATCAAAAACATCAAAAACAGCAAAAACATCAAAACATCAAAAACATCAAAACATAAAAACATCAAAAACAACAAATACATCAAAAATATCATAAAATCAAAAAAATCAAAAATATTATAAAATCAAAAACATCAAAAACAACAAAAACATCAAAAACATCAAAAAAATCAAAAACATCAAAAACATCAAAAACATCAAAAACATCAAAGCATCAAAAACATCAAAAACATCAAAAACATCAAAAACATCAAAAACATCAAAAACATCAAAAACATCAAAAACATCAAAAACATCAAAACATCAAAACATCAAAAACATCAAAAACATCAAAAACATAAAAACATCAAAAACATCAAAAACATCAAAAACATCAAAAACATCAAAAACATCAAAAACATCAAAAACATCAAAAACATCAAGAACATCAAAACATCAAAAACATAAAAACATCAAAAACATCAAAAACATCAAAACATCAAAAACATAAAAACATCATAAACAACAAATACATCAAAACATTATAAAATCAAAAACATCAAAAATATCAAAACCATCAAAAACAACAAAAACAGAAAAAACATCAAAATATTAAAAACATCAACAACATCAAAAACATTAAAAACATCAAAATATTAAAAACATCAACAACATCAAAAACATTAAAAACATCAAGAACATCAAGAACATCAAAACATCATAAACATCAAAACATAAAAACATCAAAAACAACAAATACATCAAAAACATCATGAGATCAAAAAAATCAAAAACATCAAAAAACAGTATAAAATCAAAAACATCAAAAAAAAACAAAAACAACAAAAACAACAAAAACATCAAAAACCTCAAAAACTTCAAAAACATCAAAAACACCAAAAACATCAAAAGCATCATAACATCAAAAACATCAAAACATCAAAAACCTCAAAAACATCAAAACATAAACACATCAAAAACAACAAATACATCAAAAACATCATAACATCAGAAACATCAAAACATCAAAAACATCAAAAACATCAAAAACATCAAAAACATCAAAAACATCAAAAACATCAAAAACATCAAAAACATCAAAAACATCAAAAACATCAAAATAGCAAAAACATCAAAAACATCAAAAAAGTCAATAACATCAAAAACATCAAAAAATCAAAAACATCAAAAACATCAAAAACAAGAAAAACATCAAAAACATCAAAAACATCATAAAATCAAAAAAAATCAAAAACATTATAAAATCAAAAACATCAAAAACAACAAAAACATCAAAAACATTCAAAAAATCAAAAACATAAAAAACATCAAAAACATCAAAAACACCAAAAACATCAAAAACATCTAAAACATCAAAAACAGCAAAAACATCAAAACATCAAAAACATCAAAACATAAAAACATCAAAAACAACAAATACATCAAAAATATCATAAAATCAAAAAAATCAAAAATATTATAAAATCAAAAACATCAAAAACAACAAAAACATCAAAAACATCAAAAAAATCAAAAACATCAAAAACATCAAAAACATCAAAAACATCAAAGCATCAAAAACATCAAAAACATCAAAAACATCAAAAACATCAAAAACATCAAAAACATCAAAAACATCAAAAACATCAAAAACATCAAAAACATCAAAAACATCAAAAACATCAAAAACATCAAAAACATCAAAAACATAAAAAACATCAAAAAACATCAAAAACATCAAAAACATCAAAAACATCAAAAACATCAAAAACATCAAAAACATCAAGAACATCAAAACATCAAAAACATAAAAACATCAAAAACATCAAAAACATCAAAACATCAAAAACATAAAAACATCATAAACAACAAATACATCAAAAACATTATAAAATCAAAAACATCAAAAATATCAAAACCATCAAAAACAACAAAAACAGAAAAAACATCAAAATATTAAAAACATCAACAACATCAAAAACATTAAAAACATCAAAATATTAAAAACATCAACAACATCAAAAACATTAAAAACATCAAGAACATCAAGAACATCAAAACATCATAAACATCAAAACATAAAAACATCAAAAACAACAAATACATCAAAAACATCATGAGATCAAAAAAATCAAAAACATCAAAAAACAGTATAAAATCAAAAACATCAAAAAAAACAAAAACAACAAAAACAACAAAAACATCAAAAACATCAAAAACTTCAAAAACATCAAAAACACCAAAAACATCAAAAGCATCATAACATCAAAAACATCAAAACATCAAAAACCTCAAAAACATCAAAACATAAACACATCAAAAACAACAAATACATCAAAAACATCATAACATCAGAAACATCAAAACATCAAAAACATCAAAAACATCAAAAACATCAAAAACATCAAAAACATCAAAAACATCAAAAACATCAAAAACATCAAAAACATCAAAATAGCAAAAACATCAAAAACATCAAAAAAGTCAATAACATCAAAAACATCAAAAAATCAAAAACATCAAAAACATCAAAAACAAGAAAAACATCAAAAACATCAAAAACATCATAAAATCAAAAAAAATCAAAAACATTATAAAATCAAAAACATCAAAAACAACAAAAACATCAAAAACATTCAAAAAATCAAAAACATCAAAAACATCAAAAACACCAAAAACATCAAAAACATCTAAAACATTATAAAATCAAAAACATCAAAAACAACAAAACAACAAAAACATCAAAAATATCAAAAACATCAAAAACATCAAAAACATCAAAAACATCAAAAACATCAAAAACATCAAAAACATCAAAAACATCAAAAACCTCAAAAACATCAATAACATCAAAAACATCAAAAACATCAAAAACATCAAAATATCAAAAACATCAAAACATCAAATACATCAAAAACATCAAAAAAGTCAATAACATCAAAAACATCAAAAAATCAAAAACATTAAAAACAAGAAAAACATCAAAAACATCAAAAACATCAAAACATCAAAAATATCAAAAACATCAAAAACATAAATAACACCAAAAACATCATAAAATCAAAAAAATCAAAAACATCAAAAACATTATACAATCAAAAACATCAAAAACATCAAAAACAACAAAAACAACAAAAACAACAAAAACATCAAAAATATCAAAAACATCAAAAACATCAAAAACATCAAAAACATCAAAAACATCAAAAACATCAAAAACATCAAAACATCATAACATCAGAAACATCAAAACATCAAAAACATCAAAAACATCAAAAACATCAAAAACATCAAAACATCAAAAATATCAAAAACATCAAAACATCAAAAACATCAAAAACATCAAAAACATCAAAAACATCAAAAACATCAAAACATCAAAAATATCAAAAACATCAAAAACATAAATAACACCAAAAACATCATAAAATCAAAAAAAATCAAAAACATTATACAATCAAAAACATCAAAAACAACAAAAACAACAAAACCATCAAAAACATCAAAAACATCAAAAACAGCAAAAATATCAAGAACATCAAAAACATCATAACATCAAAAACATCAAAACATCAAAAACATCAAAAACATCAAAACATCAAAAATATCAAAAACATCAAAACATCAAAAACATTAAAACATAAAAACATCAAAAACAACAAATACGTCAAAAACATCAAAAACATCAAAAAAATCAAAAACATCAAAAACATCAAAAATATCAAAAACATCAAAAAAAACAAAAACAGAAAAAACATCAAAATATTAAAAACATCAACAACATCAAAAACATCAAAAACATCAAAAACATCAAAAACATCAAAAAAATCAAAAACATCAAAAATATCAAAACCTCAAAAAAACAAAAACAGAAAAAAACATCAAAATATTAAAAACATCAACAACATCAAAAACATCAAAAACATCAAAAACATCAAAAACATCAAAAATATCAAAAACATCAAAAAAAACAAAAACAGAAAAAACATCAAAATATTAAAAACATCAACAACATCAAAAACATCAAAAACATCAAAAACATCAAAAACATCAAGAACATCAAAACATCAAAAACAACAAATACATCAAAAACATCATAACATCAAAAACATCAAAAACATCAAAATATCAAAAACATCAAAACATCCAAACATCAAAACATCAAAAACATGAAAATATCAAAAACATCAAAACATAAAAACATCAAAAACAACAAATACATCAAAAACATCATAAAATCAAAAAAATCAAAAACATCAAAAACATTATAAAATCAAAAATATCAAAAGCAACAAAACAACACAAACATCAAAAACATCAAAAACATCAAAAACATCAAAAACATCAAAAACATCAAAAACATCAAAAACATCAAAAACATCAAAAACATCAAAAACATCAAAAACATCAAAAACATCAAAAACATCAAAAACATCAAAAACACCAAAATCATCAAAAACATCAAAAACATCATAACATCAAAATCATCAAAACATCAAAAACATCAAAAACATCAAAAACATCAAAAACATCAAAAACATCAAAAACATCAAAAACATCAAAAACATCAAAAACATCAAAACATCAAAAACATCAAAAACATCAAAAACATCAAAAACATCAAAAACATCAAAAACATCAAAAACATCAAAAACATCAAAACATCAAAACATAAAAACATCAAAAACAACAAATACATCAAAAACATCATAAAATCAAAAAAATCAAAAACATCAAAAACATTATAAAATCAAAAACAACAAAAACATCAAAAACATCAAAAACATCAAAAACATCAAAAACATCAAAAACATCAAAAACATCAAAAACATCAAAAACATCAAAAACATCAAAAACATCAAAAACATCAAAACATCAAAAACATCAAAAACATCAAAAACATCAAAAACATCAAAACATCAAAACATCAAAACATCAAAAACATCAAAAACATCAAAACATCAAAAACATCAAAAACATCAAAAACATCAAAAACATCAAAAACATCAAAAACATCAAAAACATCAAAAACATCAAAAACATCAAAAACATCAAAAACATCAAAAACATCAAAACCTCAAAAACATCAAAAACATCAAAAACATCAAAAACATCAAAAACATCAAAAACATCAAAAACATCAAAAACATCAAAACATAAAACAAAACAACAAAAACAACAAAAACATCAAAAACATCAAAAACATCAAAAACTTCAAAAACATCAAAAACACCAAAAACATCAAAAGCATCATAACATCAAAAACATCAAAACATCAAAAACCTCAAAAACATCAAAACATAAAAACATCAAAAACAACAAATACATCAAAAACATCATAACATCAGAAACATCAAAACATCAAAAACATCAAAAACATCAAAAACATCAAAAACATCAAAAACATCAAAAACATCAAAAACATCAAAAACATCAAAAACATCAAAACATCAAAACATCAAAAACATCAAAAACATCAAAATAGCAAAAACATCAAAAACATCAAAAAAGTCAATAACATCAAAAACATCAAAAAATCAAAAACATCAAAAACATCAAAAACAAGAAAAACATCAAAAACATCAAAAACATCAAAAACATCATAAAATCAAAAAAAATCAAAAACATTATAAAATCAAAAACATCAAAAACAACTAAAACATCAAAAACATCAAAACATAAAAACATCAAAAACAACAAATACATCAAAAACATCATAAAATCAAAAAAATCAAAAACATCAAAAACATTATAAAATCAAAAATATCAAAAGCAACAAAACAACACAAACATCAAAAACATCAAAAACATCAAAAACATCAAAAACATCAAAAACATCAAAAACATCAAAAACATGAAAAACATCAAAAACATCAAAAACATGAAAAACATCAAAAACATCAAAAACATCAAACACACCAAAATCATCAAAAACATCATAACATCAAAATCATCAAAACATCAAAAACATCAAAAACATCAAAAACATCAAAAACATCAAAAACATCAAAAACATCAAAAACATCAAAAACATCAAAACATAAAAACATCAAAAACAACAAATACATCAAAAACATCATAAAATCAAAAAAATCAAAAACATCAAAAACATCAAAAACAACAAAAACATCAAAAACATCAAAAACATCAAAAACATCAAAAACATCAAAAACATCAAAAACATCAAAAACATCAAAAACATCAAAAACATCAAAAACATCAAAACATCAAAACATCAAAAACATCAAAACATCAAAAACATCAAAACATCAAAAACATCAAAAACATCAAAAACATCAAAAACATCAAAAACATCAAAACATCAAAAACATCAAAAACATCAAAAACATCAAAACATCAAAAACATCAAAACATCAAAAACATCAAAACATCAAAAACCTCAAAAACATCAAAAACATCAAAAACATCAAAAACATCAGAAACATCAAAACATCAAAAATATCAAAAACATCAAAACATCAAACAAAACAACAAAAACAACAAAAACATCAAAAACATCAAAAACATCAAAAACTTCAAAAACATCAAAAACACCAAAAACATCAAAAGCATCAAAAACATCAAAAACTTCAAAAACATCAAAAACATCAAAAACATCAAAAACATGAAAAACATCAAAAACATCAAAAACATGAAAAACATCAAAAACATCAAAAACACCAAAATCATCAAAAACATCAAAAACATCATAACATCAAAATCATCAAAACATCAAAAACATCAAAAACATCAAAAACATTATAAAATCAAAAACATCAAAAACAACAAAAACATCAAAAACATCAAAAACATCAAAAACATCAAAAACATCAAAAACATCAAAAACATCAAAACCATCAAAAACATCAAAAACATCAAAAACATCAAAAACATCAAAAACATCAAAAACATAAAAACATCAAAAACATCAAAAACATCAAAAACATCAAAACATCAAAAACATCAAAAACATCAAAAACATCAAAACATCAAAAACATCAAAAACATCAAAAACATTATAAAATCAAAAACATCAAAAACAACAAAAACATCAAAAACATCAAAAACATCAAAAACATCAAAAACATCAAAAACATCAAAAACATCAAAACCATCAAAAACATCAAAAACATCAAAAACATCAAAAACATCAAAAACATCAAAAACATCAAAAACATCAAAAACATCAAAAACATCAAAAACATCAAAAACATCAAAACATCAAAAACATCAAAAACATCAAAACATCAAAACCTCAAAACATCAAAACATCAAAACATCAAAAACATCAAAAACATCAAAAACATCAAAAACATCAAAAACATCAAAAACATCAAAACATCAAAAATATCAAAAACATCAAAACATCAAACAAAACAACAAAAACAACAAAAACATCAAAAACATCAAAAACATCAAAAACTTCAAAAACATCAAAAACACCAAAAACATCAAAAGCATCATAACATCAAAAACATCAAAACATCAAAAACCTCAAAAACATCAAAACATAAAAACATCAAAAACAACAAATACATCAAAAACATCATAACATCAGAAACATCAAAACATCAAAAACATCAAAAACATCAAAAACATCAAAAACATCAAAAACATCAAAAACATCAAAAACATCAAAAACATCAAAAACATCAAAAACATCAAAAACATCAAAAACATCAAAATCATCAAAAACATCAAAAACATCAAAAACATCAAAATAGCAAAAACATCAAAAACATCAAAAAAGTCAATAACATCAAAAACATCAAAAAATCAAAAACATCAAAAACATCAAAAACAAGAAAAACATCAAAAACATCAAAAACATCAAAAACATCATAAAATCAAAAAAAATCAAAAACATTATAAAATCAAAAACATCAAAAACAACAAAAACATCAAAAACATCAAAACATAAAAACATCAAAATTTATTTGTTGTAAATACATCAAAAACATCATAAAATCAAAAAAATCAAAAACATCAAAAACATTATAAAATCAAAAATATCAAAAGCAACAAAACAACACAAACATCAAAAACATCAAAAACATCAAAAACATCAAAAACATCAAAAACATGAAAAACATCAAAAACATCAAAAACATGAAAAACATCAAAAACATCAAAAACATCAAAAACACCAAAATCATCAAAAACATCATAACATCTAAATCATCAAAACATCAAAAACATCAAAAACATCAAAAACATCAAAAACATCAAAAACATCAAAAACATCAAAAACATCAAAAACATCAAAAACATCAAAAACATCAAAACATAAAAACATCAAAAACAACAAATACATCAAAAACATCATAAAATCAAAAACATCAAAAACATTATAAAATCAAAAACATCAAAAACAACAAAAACATCAAAAACATCAAAAACATCAAAAACATCAAAAACATCAAAAACATCAAAACCATCAAAAACATCAAAAACATCAAAAACATCAAAAACATCAAAAACATCAAAAACATCAAAAACATCAAAAACATCAAAAACATCAAAAACATCAAAAACATCAAAAACATCAAAAACATCAAAAACATCAAAAACATCAAAAACATCAAAAACATCAAAAACATCAAAACATCAAAAACCTCAAAAACATCAAAAACATCAAAAACATCAAAAATATCAAAAACATCAAAACATCAAACAAAACAACAAAAACAACAAAAACATCAAAAACATCAAAAACATCAAAAACATCAAAAACTTCAAAAACATCAAAAACACCAAAAACATCAAAAGCATCATAACATCAAAAACATCAAAACATCAAAAACCTCAAAAACATCAAAACATAAAAACATCAAAAACAACAAAAACATCAAAAACATCATAACATCAGAAACATCAAAACATCAAAAACATCAAAAACATCAAAAACATCAAAAACATCAAAAACATCAAAAACATCAAAAACATCAAAAACATCAAAATAGCAAAAACATCAAAAACATAAAAAAGTCAATAACATCAAAAACATCAAAAAATCAAAAACATCAAAAACATCAAAAACAACAAAAACATCAAAAACATTCAAAAAATCAAAAACATCAAAAACATCAAAAACATCAAAAACATCAAAAACACCAAAAACATCAAAAACATCTAAAACATTATAAAATCAAAAACATCAAAAACAACAAAACAACAAAAACATCAAAAATATCAAAAACATCAAAAACATCAAAAACATCAAAAACATCAAAAACATCAAAAACCTCAAAAACATCAAAAACATCAAAAACATCAAAAACATCAAAAACATCAAAATATCAAAAACATCAAAACATCAAAACATCAAATACATCAAAAACATCAAAAAAGTCAATAACATCAAAAACATCAAAAAATCAAAAACATTAAAAACAAGAAAAACATCAAAAACATCAAAAACATCAAAAAAATCAAAAACATCATAACATCAAAAACATCAAAAACATCAAAAACATCAAAACATCAAAAATATCAAAAACATCAAAAACATAAATAACACCAAAAACATCATAAAATCAAAAAAAATCAAAAACATCAAAAACATTATACAATCAAAAACATCAAAAACATCAAAAACAACAAAAACAACAAAAACAACAAAAACATCAAAAATATCAAAAACATCAAAAACATCAAAAACATCAAAAACATCAAAAACATCAAAAACATCAAAAACATCACAAACATCAAAAACATCAAAAACATCAAAAACATCATAACATCAGAAACATCAAAACATCAAAAACATCAAAAACATCAAAAACATCAAAAACATCAAAAACATCAAAAACATCAAAACATCAAAAATATCAAAAACATCAAAAACATAAATAACACCAAAAACATCATAAAATCAAAAAAAATCAAAAACATTATACAATCAAAAACATCAAAAACAACAAAAACAACAAAACCATCAAAAACATCAAAAACATCAAAAACATCAAAAACATCAAAAACATCAAAAACAGAAAAAATATCAAGAACATCAAAAGCATCATAACATCAAAAACATCAAAACATCAAAAACATCAAAAACATCAAAACATCAAAAATATCAAAAACATCAAAACATCAAAAACATTAAAACATAAAAACATCAAAAACAACAAATACGTCAAAAACATCAAAGAAATCAAAAACATCAAAAACATCAAAAATATCAAAAACATCAAAAAAAACAAAAACAGAAAAAACATCAAAATATTAAAAACATCAACAACATCAAAAACATCAAAAACATCAAAAACATCAAAAACATCAAAAAAATCAAAAAAATCAAAAACATCAAAAACATCAAAAATATCAAAAACATCAAAAAAAACAAAAACAGAAAAAACATCAAAATATTAAAAACATCAACAACATCAAAAACATCAAAAACATCAAAAACATCAAAAACATCAAAATCATCAAAAACATCAAAAATATCAAAAACATCAAAAAAAACAAAAACAGAAAAAACATCAAAATATTAAAAACATCAACAACATCAAAAACATCAAAAACATCAAAAACATCAAAAACATCAAGAACATCAAAACATCAAAAACAACAAATACATCAAAAACATCATAACATCAAAAACATCAAAAACATCAAAATATCAAAAACATCAAAACATCCAAACATCAAAACATCAAAAACATGAAAACATCAAAAACATCAAAACATAAAAACATCAAAAACAACAAATACATCAAAAACATTATAAAATCAAAAATATCAAAAGCAACAAAACAACACAAACATCAAAAACATCAAAAACATCAAAAACATCAAAAACATCAAAAACATCAAAAACATCAAAAACATCAAAAACATGAAAAACATCAAAAACATCAAAAACATGAAAAACATCAAAAACATCAAAAACATCAAAAACACCAAAATCATCAAAAACATCATAACATCAAAATCATCAAAACATCAAAAACATCAAAAACATCAAAAACATCAAAACATCAAAAACATCAAAAACATCAAAAACATCAAAAACATCAAAACATCAAAAACATCAAAAACATCAAAACATAAAAACATCAAAAACAACAAATACATCAAAAACATCATAAAATCAAAAAAATCAAAACATCAAAAACATTATAAAATCAAAAACATCAAAAACAACAAAAACATCAAAAACATCAAAAACATCAAAAACATCAAAAACATCAAAACCATCAAAAACATCAAAAACATCAAAAACATCAAAAACATCAAAAACATCAAAACATCAAAACATCAAAAACATCAAAAACATCAAAAACATCAAAAACATCAAAAACATCAAAAACATCAAAAACTTCAAAAACATCAAAACATCAAAAACATCAAAAACATCAAAAACATCAAAAACATCAAAAACATCAAAAACATCAAAAACATCAAAAACATCAAAACATCAAAAACATGAAAAACATCAAAACATCAAAAACATGAAAAACATCAAAAACATCAAAAACATCAAAAACACCAAAATCATCAAAAACATCATAACATCAAAATCATCAAAACATCAAAAACATCAAAAACATCAAAAACATCAAAAACATCAAAAACATCAAAAACATCAAAAACATCAAAAACATCAAAAACATCAAAAACATCAAAACATAAAAACATCAAAAACAACAAATACATCAAAAACATCATAAAATCAAAAAAATCAAAAACATCAAAAACATTATAAAATCAAAAACATCAAAACAACAAAAACATCAAAAACATCAAAAACATCAAAAACATCAAAAACATCAAAACCATCAAAAACATCAAAAACATCAAAAACATCAAAAACATCAAAAACATCAAAAACATCAAAAACATCAAAAACATCAAAAACATCAAAAACATCAAAAACATGAAAAACATCAAAAACATCAAAAACATGAAAAACATCAAAAACATCAAAAACATCAAAAACATCAAAAACATCAAAAACATCAAAAACATCAAAAACATCAAAAACATCAAAAACATCAAAACATCAAGAACATCAAAACATAAAAACATCAAAAACAAAAAATACATCAAAAATATCATAAAATCAAAAACATCAAAAACATCAAAAACATCAAAAACATCAAAACATAAAAACATCAAAAACAACAAATACATCAAAAACATCATAAAATCAAAAAAATCAAAAACATCAAAAACATTATAAAATCAAAAACATCAAAAACAACAAAAACATCAAAAACATCAAAAACATCAAAAACATCAAAAACATCAAAACCATCAAAAACATCAAAAACATCAAAAACATCAAAAACATCAAAAACATCAAAAACATCAAAAACATCAAAAACATCAAAAACATCAAAAACATCAAAAACATCAAAAACATCAAAAACATCAAAAACATCAAAAACATCAAAAACATCAAAAACATCAAAAACATCAAAAACATCAAAAACATGAAAAACATCAAAAACATCAAAAACATGAAAAACATCAAAAACATCAAAAACATCAAAAACATCAAAAACATCAAAAACATCAAAAACATCAAAAACATCAAAAACATCAAAAACATCAAAAACATCAAAAACATGAAAAACATCAAAAACATCAAAAACATGAAAAACATCAAAAACATCAAAAACATCAAAAACATGAAAAACATCAAAAACATCAAAAACATGAAAAACATCAAAAACATCAAAAACATCAAAAACATCAAAAACATCAAAACATCAAAAACAACAAATACATCAAAAACATCATAACATCAAAAACATCAAAAACATCAAAATATCAAAAACATCAAAACATCCAAACATCAAAACATCAAAAACATGAAAACATCAAAAACATCAAAACATAAAAACATCAAAAACAACAAATACATCAAAAACATTATAAAATCAAAAATATCAAAAGCAACAAAACAACACAAACATCAAAAACATCAAAAACATCAAAAACATCAAAAACATCAAAAACATCAAAAACATCAAAAACATCAAAAACATGAAAAACATCAAAAACATCAAAAACATGAAAAACATCAAAAACATCAAAAACATCAAAAACACCAAAATCATCAAAAACATCATAACATCAAAATCATCAAAACATCAAAAACATCAAAAACATCAAAAACATCAAAAACATCAAAAACATCAAAAAACATCAAAAACATCAAAAACATCAAAAACATCAAAAACATCAAAAACATCAAAAACATCAAAAACATCAAAAACATCAAAAACATCAAAAACATCAAAAACATCAAAACATAAAAACATCAAAAACAACAAATACATCAAAAACATCATAAAATCAAAAAAATCAAAAACATCAAAAACATTATAAAATCAAAAACATCAAAAACAACAAAAACATCAAAAACATCAAAAACATCAAAAACATCAAAAACATCAAAACCATCAAAAACATCAAAAACATCAAAAACATCAAAAACATCAAAACATCAAAAACATCAAAAACATCAAAAACATCAAAACATCAAAAACATCAAAAACATCAAAAACATCAAAAACATCAAAAACATCAAAAACTTCAAAAACATCAAAACATCAAAAACATCAAAACATCAAAAACATCAAAAAACATCAAAAACATCAAAAACATCAAAAACATCAAAAACTTCAAAAACATCAAAACATCAAAACATCAAAAACATCAAAAAACATCAAAAACATGCAAAACATCAAAAACATCAAAAACATCAAAACACCAAAATCATCAAAAACATCATAACATCAAAATCATCAAAACATCAAAACATCAAAAACATCAAAAACATCAAAAACATCAAAAACATCAAAAACATCAAAAACATCAAAAACATCAAAAACATCAAAAACATCAAAACATAAAAACATCAAAAACAACAAATACATCAAAAACATCATAAAATCAAAAAAATCAAAAACATCAAAAACATTATAAAATCAAAAAACATCAAAAACAACAAAAACATCAAAACATCAAAAACATCAAAACATCAAAAACATCAAAACCATCAAAAACATCAAAAACATCAAAAACATCAAAACATCAAAAACATCAAAAACATCAAAAACATCAAAAACATCAAAAACATCAAAAACATCAAAAAACATGAAAAACATCAAAAACATCAAAAACATGAAAAACATCAAAAACATCAAAACATCAAAAACACCAAAATCATCAAAAACATCATAACATCAAAATCATCAAAACATCAAAAACATCAAAAACATCAAAAACATCAAAAACATCAAAAACATCAAAAACATCAAAAACATCAAAAACATCAAAAACATCAAAAACATCAAAACATAAAAACATCAAAAACAACAAATACATCAAAAACATCATAAAATCAAAAAAATCAAAAACATCAAAAACATTATAAAATCAAAAACATCAAAAACAACAAAAAAACATCAAAAACATCAAAAACATCAAAAACATCAAAACCATCAAAAACATCAAAAACATCAAAAAACATCAAAAACATCAAAAACATCAAAACATCAAAACATCAAAAACATCAAAAAACATCAAAAACATCAAAAACATCAAAAACATCAAAAACTTCAAAAACATCAAAACATCAAAAACATGAAAACATCAAAACATCAAAACATCAAAAACATCAAAAACAACAAATACATCAAAAACATCATAAAATCAAAAAAATCAAAAACATCAAAAACATTATAAAATCAAAAAATATCAAAAGCAACAAAACAACACAAAACATCAAAAACATCAAAAACATCAAAACATCAAAAACATCAAAAACATCAAAAACATCAAAACATCAAAAACATCAAAACATCAAAACATCAAAAACATCAAAAACATCAAAACATCAAAAACATCAAAAACATCAAAACCATCAAAACATCAAAAACATCAAAAACATCAAAAACATCAAAACATCAAAAACATCAAAACATCAAAAACATCAAAAACAAAAAATACATCAAAAATATCATAAAATCAAAAAAATCAAAAATATTATAAAATCAAAAACATCAAAAACAACAAAAACATCAAAAACATCAAAAAAATCAAAAACATCAAAAACATCAAAAACATCAAAAACATCAAAAACATCAAAAACATCAAAAACATCAAAAACATCAAAAACATCGAAAACATCAAAAAAATCAAAAACATCAAAAACATCAAAAACATCAAAAACATCAAAAACATCAAAAACATCAAAAACATCAAAAACATCAAAAATATCAAAAACATCAAAAACATCAAAAAACATCAAAAACATCAAAAACATCAAAAACATCAAAACATCATAAAATCAAAAAAAAAACCAAAAACATCAAAAACAACAAAAACAGAAAAAACATCAAAATATTAAAAACATCAACAACATCAAAAACATCAAAAACATCAAAAACATCAAGAACATCAAAACATCAAAAACATAAAAACATCATAAACAACAAATACATCAAAAACATTATAAAAATCAAAAAAATCAAAAAACATCATAACATCAAAAACATCAAAACATCAAAAACATCAAAAACATCAAAAACATCAAAACATCAAAAACATCAAAAATATCAAAAACATCAAAACATCAAAAACATCAAAAACATCAAAAACATCAAAAACATCAAAACATCAAAAATATCAAAAACATCAAAAACATAAATAACACTAAAAACATCATAAAATCAAAAAAAATCAAAAACATCAAAAACATAATACAATCAAAAACATCAAAAACATCAAAAACAACAAAAAACAACAAAAACATCAAAAACATCAAAAACATCAAAAACATCAAAAACATCAAAACATCAAAAACATCAAAAACATCAAAAACATCAAAAACATCATAACATCAGAAACATCAAAAACATCAAAACATCAAAAACATCGAAAACATCATAACATCAGAAACATCAAAACATCAAAAACATCAAAAACATTAAAAACATCAAAACATCAAAAATATCAAAAACATCAAAAACATAAATAACACCAAAAACATCATAAAATCAAAAAAAATCAAAAACATCAAAAACAACAAAACCATCAAAAACATCAAAAACATCAACAACATCAAAAACATCAAAAACATCAAAAACATCAAAAACATCAAAAACATCAAAAACATCAAAAACATCAGAAACATCAAAAACATCATAACATCAGAAACATCAAAACATCAAAAACATCAAAAACATCAAAAACATCAAAAACATCAAAACCATCAAAAACAGCAAAAACATCAAAAACATAAATAACACCAAAAACATCATAAAATCAAAAAAAATCAAAAACATTATAAAATCAAATATATCAAAAACAACAAAAACAACAAAAACATCAAAAACAACAAAAACATCAAAAACATCAAAAACGTCAAAAACATCAAAAACATCAAAAACATCAAAAACATCAAAAACATCAAAAACATCAAAAACATCAAAATATCAAAAACATCAAAAACATCAAAAAAGTCAATAACATCAAAAACATCAAAAAATCAAAAACATCAAAAACATCAAAAACACCAAAAACATCAAAAACATCTAAAACATTATAAAATCAAAAACATCAAAAACAACAAAACAACAAAACATCAAAAATATCAAAAACATCAAAAACATGAAAAACATCATAAAATCAAAAAAAAATCAAAAACATTATAAAATCAAAAACATCAAAAACAACAAAAACATCATCAAAAAAAATCAAAAACATTATAAAATCAAAAACATCAAAAACAACAAAAACATCAAAAACATCAAAAACATCAAAAACATCAAAAACATCAAAAACATCAATAACATCAAAAATATCAAAAACATCAAAAACATCAAAAAACATCTAAAACATTATAAAATCAAAAACATCAAAAACATCAAAAACATCAAAAACATCATAAAATCAAAAAAATCAAAAACATTATAAAATCAAAAACATCAAAAACAACAAAAACATCAAAAACATTCAAAAACATCAAAAACATCAAAAACATCAAAAACATCAAAAACACCAAAAACATCAAAAACATCTAAAACATTATAAAATCAAAAACATCAAAAACAACAAAACAACAAAAACATCAAAAATATCAAAAACATCAAAAACATCAAAAACATCAAAAACATCAAAAACATCAAAAACATCAAAAACATCAAAAACCTCAAAAACATCAAAAACATCAAAAACATCAAAAACATCAAAAACATCAAAATATCAAAAACATCAAAACATCAAAACATCAAAAACATCAAAAAAGTCAACAACATCAAAAACATCAAAAAATCAAAAACATCAAAAACAAGAAAAACATCAAAAACATCAAAAACATCAAAAAAATCAAAAACATCATAACATCAAAAACATCAAAACATCAAAAACATCAAAACATCAAAAACATCAAAAACATCAAAACATCAAAAATATCAAAAACATCAAAACATCAAAAACATCAAAAACATCAAAACATCAAAAATATCAAAAACATCAAAAACATAAATAACACCAAAAACATCATAAAATCAAAAAAAATAAAAAACATCAAAAACATTATACAATCAAAAACATCAAAAACATCAAAAACAACAAAAACAACAAAAACAACAAAAACAACAAAAACATCAAAAAACATCAAAACATCAAAAAACATCAAAACATCAAAAACATCAAAAACATCAAAAACATCAAAAACATCAAAAACATCAAAAACATCAAAAACATCATAACATCAAAAACATCAAAAACATCAAAAACATCAAAAACATCGAAAACATCATAACATCAGAAACATCAAAACATCAAAAACATCAAAAACATCAAAAACATCAAAAACATCAAAACATCAAAAATATCAAAAACATCAAAAACATAAATAACACCAAAAACATCATAAAATCAAAAAAAATCAAAAACATCAAAAACATTATACAATCAAAAACATCAAAAACAACAAAAACAACAAAACCATCAAAAACATCAAAAACATCAAAAACATCAAAAACATCAAAAACATCAAAAACATCAAAAACATCAAAAACATCAAAAACATCAAAAACATCATAACATCAGAAACATCAAAACATCAAAAAAGTCAATAACATCAAAAACATAAAAAAATCAAAAACATCAAAAACATCAAAAACATCAAAAACATCAAAAACATCAAAGACATCAAAAACATCAAAAACATCAAAAACATCAAAAACATCAAAAACATCAAAAACATCAAAAACATCAAAACATCATAACATCAGAAACATCAAAACATCAAAAACATCAAAAACATCAAAAACATCAAAAACATCAAAAACATCAAAAACATCAAAACATCAAAAATATCAAAAACATCAAAACATCAAAAACATCAAAAACATCAAAAACATCAAAACATCAAAAATATCAAAAACATCAAAAACATAAATAACACCAAAAACATCATAAAATCAAAAAAAAAACAAAAACATCAAAAACATTATACAATCAAAAACATCAAAAACAACAAAAACAACAAAACTATCAAAAACATCAAAAACATCAAAAACATCAAAAACAGCAAAAATATCAAGAACATCAAAAACATCATAACATCAAAAACATCAAAACATCAAAAACATCAAAACATCAAAAATATCAAAAACATCAAAACATCAAAAACATTAAAACATAAAAACATCAAAAACAACAAATACGTCAAAAACATCATAAAATCAAAAAAATCAAAAACATCAAAAACATCAAAAACATCAAAAACATCAAAAACATCAAAAACGTCAAAAACATCAAAAACATCAAAAAAATCAAAAACATCAAAAACATCAAAAATATCAAAAATATCAAAAACATCAAAAAAAACAAAAACAGAAAAAACATCAAAATATTAAAAACATCAACAACATCAAAAACATCAAAAACATCAAAAACATCAAAAACATCAAAAACATCAAGAACATCAAAACATCAAAAACAACAAATACATCAAAAACATCATAACATCAAAAACATCAAAAACATCAAAATATCAAAATATCAAAAACATCCAAACATCAAAACATCAAATACATCAAAAACATCAAAAAAGTCAAAAACTTCAAAAACATCAAAAACATCAAAAACATCAAAAACATCAAAACCATCAAAAACAGCAAAAACATCAAAAACATAAATAACACCAAAAACATCATAAAATCAAAAAAATCAAAAACATTATAAAATCAAATATATCAAAAAACAAAAAAAACAACAAAAACATCAAAAACAACAAAAACATCAAAAACATCAAAAACATCAAAAACATCAAAAACATCAAAAACATCAAGAACATCAAAAACACCAAAATCATCAAAAACATCATAACATCAAAATCATCAAAACATCAAAAACATCAAAAACATCAAAAACATCAAAAACATCAAAAACATCAAAAACATCAAAAACATCAAAAACATCAAAAACATCAAAAACATCAAAAACATCAAAAACATCAAAAACATCAAAAACATCAAAAACATCAAAAACATCAAAACATAAAAACATCAAAAACAACAAATACATCAAAAACATCATAAAATCAAAAAAATCAAAAACATCAAAAACATTATAAAATCAAAAACATCAAAAACAACAAAAACATCAAAAACATCAAAAACATCAAAAACATCAAAAACATCAAAAACATCAAAACCATCAAAAACATCAAAAACATCAAAAACATCAAAAACTTCAAAAACATCAAAAACATCATAAACATCAAAAACATCAAAAACATCAAAAACATCAAAAACATCAAAAACATCAAAAACATCAAAAACATCAAAACATCAAAAACATCAAAAACATGAAAACATCAAAAACATCAAAACATAAAAACATCAAAAACAACAAATACATCAAAAACATCATAAAATCAAAAAAATCAAAAACATTATAAAATCAAAAATATCAAAAGCAACAAAACAACACATACATCAAAAACATCAAAAACATCAAAAACATCAAAAACATCAAAAACATCAAAAACATCAAAAACATCAAAAACATCAAAAACATCACAAACATCAAAAACATCACAAACATCAAAAACATCAAAAACATTAAAAACATCAAAAACATCGAAAACAACAAAAACAGAAAAAACATAAAAATAATAAAAACATCAACAAGATCAAAAACATCAAAACTATCAAAAAATACAAAACATCAAAATCATCAAAACATCAAAAACAACAAATACATCAAAAACATCAAAAACGTCATAAAATAAAAAAAAATCAAAAACATTATAAAATCAAAAACATCAAAAACAACAAAAACATTCAAAAAATCAAAAACATCAAAAACATCAAAAACATCAAAAACATCAAAAACATCAAAAACATCAAAAACATTAAAAACATCATAACATCAAAAACATCAAAACATCAAAAACATCAAAACATCAAAAACATCAAAATATAAAAACATCAAAAACAACAAATACATCATAAAATCAAAAAAATCAAAAACATCAAAAACATCAAAAACATCAAAAACATCAAAAACATCAAAAACATCAAAAACATCAAAAACATCAAAAACATCAAAACATCAAAAACATCAAAACATAAAAACATCAAAAACAACAAATACATCAAAAATATCATAAAATCAAAAAAATCAAAAATATTATAAAATCAAAAACATCAAAAACAACAAAAACATCAAAAAAATCAAAAACATCAAAAACATCAAAAACATCAAAAGCATCAAAAACATCAAAAACATCAAAAACATCAAAAACATCAAAACATCAAAAACATCAAAAACATCAAAAACATTAAAAACATCAAAACATCATAAAATAAAAAAAAAAAACCAAAAACATCAAAAACATCAAAAACATCAAAAACATCAAGAACATCAAAACATCAAAAACATAAAAACATCATAAACAACAAATACATCAAAAACATTATAAAATCAAAAACATCAAAAATATCAAAACCATCAAAAACAACAAAAACAGAAAAAACATCAAAATATTAAAAACATCAACAACATCAAAAACATTAAAAACATCAAGAACATCAAGAACATCAAAACATCATAAACATCAAAACATAAAAACATCAAAAACAACAAATACATCAAAATCATCATAAGATCAAAAAAATCAAAAACATCAAAAAACAATATAAAATCAAAAACATCAAAAACAACAAAAACAACAAAAACATCAAAAACATCAAAAACTTCAAAAACATCAAAAACACCAAAAACATCAAAAACATCAAAAACATCATAACATCAAAAACATCAAAACATCAAAAACCTCAAAAACATCAAAACATCAAAACATAAAAACATCAAAAACAACAAATACATCAAAAACATTATAAAATCAAAAACATCTAAAACATTATAAAATCAAAAACATCAAAAACAACAAAACAACAAAAACATCAAAAATATCAAAAACATCAAAAACATCAAAAACATCAAAAACATCAAAAACATCAAAATATCAAAAACATCAAAACATCAAAAAAATCAAAAACATCAAAAACATCAAAAACATCAAAAACATCAAAAACATCAAAAACATCAAAAACATCAAAAACATCAAAAACATCAAAAAATCAATAACATCAAAAACATCAAAAACATCAAAAACATCAAAAACATCAAAAACATCAAAAAAATCAAAAACATCATAACATCAAAAACATCAAAACATCAAAAACATCAAAAACATCAAAAACATCAAAACATCAAAATATAAAAAACATCAAAACATCAAAAACATCAAAACATCAAAAACATCAAAACATCAAAACATCAAAAATATCAAAAACATCAAAACATCAAAAACATCAAAAACATCAAAACATCAAAATATCAAAACATCAAAAACATAAATAACACCAAAAACATCATAAAATCAAAAAAATCAAAAACATCAAAAACATTATACAATCAAAAACATCAAAAACATCAAAAACAACAAAAACAACAAAAACATCAAAAATATCAAAAACATCAAAAACATCAAAAACAGCAAAAACATCAAGAACATCAAAAACATCATAACATCAAAAACATCAAAACATCAAAAACATCAAAAACATCAAAAACATCAAAAACACCAAAACATCAAAAATATCAAAAACATCAAAACATCAAAAACATAAAAACATCAAAAACAACAAATACATCAAAAACATCATAAAATCAAAAAAATCAAAAACATCAAAAGTATTATAAAATCAAAAACATCAAAAACAACAAAACAACAAAAACATAAAAAAAATTAAAAACATCAAAAACATCAAAAACATCAAAAACGTCAAAAACATCAAAAACATCAAAAAAATCAAAAACATCAAAAATATCAAAAATATCAAAAACATCAAAAACAACAAAAACAACAAAAACAGAAAAAACATCAAAATATTAAAAACATCAACAACATCAAAAACATCAAAAACATCAAAAACATCAAAAACATCAAAAACATCAAAAACATCAAAAACATCAAGAACATCAAAACAGCAAAAACATCAAAACATAAAAACATCAAAAACAACAAATACATCAAAAACATCATAAAATCAAAAAAATCAAAAACATCAAAAACATCAAAAACATAAAAAACATCAAAAACAACAAAACAACAAAAATATCGAAAACATCAAAAACATCAAAAACAAGAAATACATCAAAAACATCAAAAACATCAAAAACATCAAAAACATCAAAAACATCAAAAACATCAAAAACATCAAAACCATCAAAACAACAAAAACATCAAAAACATAAATAACACCAAAAACATCATAAAATCAAAAAAAATCAAAAACATCAAAAACATTATAAAATCAAAAATATCAAAAACAACAAAAACAACAAAAACAACAAAAACATCAAAAACATCAAAAACATCAAAAACATCAAAAACATCAAAAACATCAAAAACATCAAAAACATCAAAAACATCAAAAACATCAAAAACATCAAAAACATCAAAGACATCAAAAACATCAAAAACACCAAAAACATCAAAAACATCATAACATCAAAAACATCAAAACATCAAAAACATCAAAACATCAAAACATCAAAAACATCAAAACATAAAAACATCAAAAACAACAAATACATCAAAAACATCATAAAATCAAAAAAATCAAAAACATCAAAAACATTATAAAATCAAAAACATCAAAAACAACAAAACAACAAAAACATCAAAAACATCAAAAACATCAAAAACATTAAAAACATCAAAAACATCAAAAACGTCAAAAATATCAAAAAAGTCAATAACATCAAAAACATCAAAAACATCAAAAACATCAAAACATCAAAAACATCAAAACATAAAAACATCAAAAACAACAAATACATCAAAAATATCATAAAATCAAAAAAATCAAAAACATCAAAAACATTATAAAATCAAAAACATCAAAAATATCAAAAACATCAAAAACAACAAAAACAGAGAAAACATTAAAATATTAAAAACATCAACAACATCCAAAACATCAAAAACATCAAGAACATCAAACCATCAAAAACATCAAAACATAAAAACATCAAAAACAACAAATACATCAAAAACATCATAAGATCAAAAAAATCAAAAACATCAAAAACATTATAAAATCAAAAACATCAAAAACAACAAAACAACAATAATATCGAAAACATCAAAAACATCAAAAACCAGAAATACATCAAAAACATCAAAAACTAGAAATACATCAAAAACAAAAAAACATCAAAAACATCAAAAACATCAAAACATCAAAAACATCAAAAACATCAAAAACATCAAAAACATCAACAACATCAAAAACATCAAAAACATCAATAACATCAAAACATCAAAACATCAAAACATCAAAACATCAACAACAACAAAAACAACAAAAACATCAAAAACATCAAAACATCAAAATCATTAAAAACATCAAAAACATCAAAAACATCAAAAACATCAAAAACATCAAAAACATCAAAAACATCATAACATCAAAAACATCAAAACATCAAAAACATCAAAAACATCAAAAACATCAAAACATCAAAACATCAAAAATATCAAAAACATCAAAACATCAAAAACATCAAAAACATCAAAAACATCAAAACATCAAACATATCAAAAACATAAATAACACCTAAAACATCATAAAATCAAAAAAAAATCAAAAACTTCAAAAACATTATACAATCAAAAACATCAAAAACAACAAAAACAACAAAAACAACAAAAACATCAAAAACATCAAAAACATCAAAAACATCAAAAACACCAAAAACATCAAAAACATCAAAAACATCAAAAACATCAAAAACATCAAAAACATCAAAAAAATCAAAAACATCGAAAACATCAAAAATATCAAAAACATCAAAAACATCAAAAACATCAAAAACATCAAAAACATCAAATACATCAAAAACATCAAAAACATCAAAAACATCAATAACATCAAAAACATCAAAACATCAACAACATCAAAAACAACAAAAACAGAAAAAACATCAAAAACAAGAAATACATCAAAAACATCAAAAACATCATAAACATCAAAACATAAAAACATCAAAAACAACAAATACATCAAAATCATCATAAGATCAAAAAAATCAAAAACATCAAAAAACAATATAAAATCAAAAACATCAAAAACAACAAAAACAACAAAAACATCAAAAACATCAAAAACTTCAAAAACATCAAAAACACCAAAAACATCAAAAACATCAAAAACATCATAACATCAAAAACATCAAAACATCAAAAACCTCAAAAACATCAAAACATCAAAACATAAAAACATCAAAAACAACAAATACATCAAAAACATTATAAAATCAAAAACATCTAAAACATTATAAAATCAAAAACATCAAAAACAACAAAACAACAAAAACATCAAAAATATCAAAAACATCAAAAACATCAAAAACATCAAAAACATCAAAATATCAAAAACATCAAAACATCAAAAAAATCAAAAACATCAAAAACATCAAAAACATCAAAAACATCAAAAACATCAAAAGCATCAAAAACATCAAAAACATCAAAAACATCAAAAAATCAATAACATCAAAAACATCAAAAACATCAAAAACATCAAAAACATCAAAAACATCAAAAACATCAAAAAAATCAAAAACATCATAACATCAAAAACATCAAAACATCAAAAACATCAAAAACATCAAAAACATCAAAACATCAAAAATATCAAAAACATCAAAACATCAAAAACATCAAAACATCAAAAACATCAAAAACATCAAAACATCAAAAATATCAAAAACATCAAAACATCAAAAACATCAAAAACATCAAAACATCAAAAATATCAAAAACATCAAAAACATAAATAACACCAAAAACATCATAAAATCAAAAAAAATCAAAAACATCAAAAACATTATACAATCAAAAACATCAAAAACATCAAAAACAACAAAAACAACAAAAACATCAAAAATATCAAAAACATCAAAAACATCAAAAACAGCAAAAACATCAAGAACATCAAAAACATCATAACATCAAAAACATCAAAACATCAAAAACATCAAAAACATCAAAAACATCAAAAACATCAAAAACACCAAAACATCAAAAATATCAAAAACATCAAAACATCAAAAACATAAAAACATCAAAAACAACAAATACATCAAAAACATCATAAAATCAAAAAAATCAAAAACATCAAAAGTATTATAAAATCAAAAACATCAAAAACAACAAAACAACAAAAACATAAAAAAAATTAAAAACATCAAAAACATCAAAAACATCAAAAACGTCAAAAACATCAAAAACATCAAAAAAATCAAAAACATCAAAAATATCAAAAATATCAAAAACATCAAAAACAACAAAAACAACAAAAACAGAAAAAACATCAAAATATTAAAAACATCAACAACATCAAAAACATCAAAAACATCAAAAACATCAAAAACATCAAAAACATCAAAAACATCAAGAACATCAAAACAGCAAAAACATCAAAACATAAAAACATCAAAAACAACAAATACATCAAAAACATCATAACATCAAAAACATCAAAAACATCAAAATATCAAAAACATCAAAACATAAAAACATCAAAAACAACAAATACATCAAAAACATCATAAAATCAAAAAAATCAAAAACATCAAAAACATTATAAAATCAAAAACATCAAAAACAACAAAACAACAAAAATATCGAAAACATCAAAAACATCAAAAACAAGAAATACATCAAAAACATCAAAAACATCAAAAACATCAAAAACATCAAAAACATCAAAAACATCAAAAACATCAAAAACATCAAAACCATCAAAAACAACAAAAACATCAAAAACATAAATAACACCAAAAACATCATAAAATCAAAAAAAAATCAAAAACATCAAAAACATTATAAAATCAAAAATATCAAAAACAACAAAAACAACAAAACAACAAAAACATCAAAAACATCAAAAACATCAAAAACATCAAAAACATCAAAAACATCAAAAACATCAAAAACATCAAAAACATCAAAAACATCAAAAACATCAAAAACATCAAAAACATCAAAGACATCAAAAACATCAAAAACACCAAAAACATCAAAAACATCATAACATCAAAAACATCAAAACATCAAAAACATCAAAACATCAAAACATCAAAAACATCAAAACATAAAAACATCAAAAACAACAAATACATCAAAAACATCATAAAATCAAAAAAATCAAAAACATCAAAAACATTATAAAATCAAAAACATCAAAAACAACAAAACAACAAAAACATCAAAAACATCAAAAACATCAAAAACATTAAAAACATCAAAAACATCAAAAACGTCAAAAATATCAAAAAGTCAATAACATCAAAAACATCAAAAACATCAAAAACATCAAAACATCAAAAACATCAAAACATAAAAACATCAAAAACAACAAATACATCAAAATATCATAAAATCAAAAAAATCAAAAACATCAAAAACATTATAAAATCAAAAACATCAAAAATATCAAAAACATCAAAAACAACAAAAACAGAGAAAACATTAAAATATTAAAAACATAAACAACATCAAAAACATCAAAAACATCAAGAACATCAAACCATCAAAAACATCAAAACATAAAAACATCAAAAACAACAAATACATCAAAAACATCATAAGATCAAAAAAATCAAAAACATCAAAAACATTATAAAATCAAAAACATCAAAAACAACAAAACAACAATAATATCGAAAACATCAAAAACATCAAAAACCAGAAATACATCAAAAACATCAAAAACTAGAAATACATCAAAAACATAAAAACATCAAAAACATCAAAAACATCAAAAACATCAAAAATATCAAAAACATCAAAAACATCAAAAACATCAACAACATCAAAAACATCAAAAACATCAATAACATCAAAAACATCAAAACATCAAAACATCAAAACATCAACAACAACAAAAACAACAAAAACATCAAAAACATCAAAACATCAAAATCATTAAAAACATCAAAAACATCAAAAACATCAAAAACATCAAAAACATCAAAAACATCATAACATCAAAAACATCAAAACATCAAAAACATCAAAAACATCAAAAACATCAAAAACATCAAAACATCAAAAATATCAAAAACATCAAAACATCAAAAACATCAAAAACATCAAAAACATCAAAACATCAAACATATCAAAAACATAAATAACACCTAAAACATCATAAAAATCAAAAAAAATCAAAAACTTCAAAAACATTATACAATCAAAAACATCAAAAACAACAAAAACAACAAAAACAACAAAAACATCAAAAACATCAAAAACATTAAAAACATCAAAAACACCAAAAACATCAAAAACATCAAAAACATCAAAAACATCAAAAACATCAAAAAAATCAAAAACATCGAAAACATCAAAAATATCAAAAACATCAAAAACATCAAAAACATCAAAAACATCAAAAACATCAAATACATCAAAAACATCAAAAACATCAAAAACATCAAAAACATCAAAAACATCAAAACATCAACAACATCAAACATCAAAAAAACAGAAAAAACATCAAAAACAAAAATACATCAAAAACATCAAAAACATCAAAAACATCAAAAACATCAAAAACATCAAAAACATCAAAAACATCAAAATCATCAAAAACATCAAATACATCAAAAACATAATAAACATCAAAAACATCAATAACATCAAAAACATCAAAACATCAAAACATCAACAACATCAAAAACAACAAAAACAGAAAAAACATCAAAAACAAGAAATACATCAAAAACATCAAAAACATCAAAAACATCAAAAACATAAAAAACATCAAAAACATCAAAAACATCAAAAACATCAAAAACATCAATAACATCAAAAACATCAAAACATCAAAACATCAACAACATCAAAAACAACAAAAACAGAAAAACTATCAAAAACAAGAAATACATCAAAAACATCAAAAACATCAAAACCATCAAAAACATAAAAAACATCAAAAACACCAAAAACATCAAAAACATCAAAAACATCAAAAACATCAAAAACATCAAAAACATCAAAAACATCAAAAACATCAAAAACATCAAAAACATCAAAAACATCAAAAACATCAAAAACATCAAAAACATCAAAAAACATCAAAAACATCAAAAACATCAAAACATCAAAACATCAAAACATCAAAAACATCAAAAACATCAAAACATCAAAAACATCAAAAACATCAAAAACATCAAAAACATCAAAAACATCAAAACATCAAAAACATCAAAAACATCAAAACATCAAAACATCAAAAACATCAAAAACATCAAAAACATCAAAAACATCAAAAACATCAAAAACATCAAAAACATCAAAAACATCAAAAACATCAAAAACATCAAAAACATCAAAAACATCAAAAACATCAAAAACATCAAAAACATCAAAAACAACAAAAACAACAAAAACATCAAAAACAAGAAAAACATCAAAAACATCAAAAACATCAAAAACATCAAAAACATCAAAAATATCAAAAACAAGAAATACATCAAAAACATCAAAAACATCAAAACCATCAAAAACATAAAAAACATCAAAAACACCAAAAACATCAAAAACATCAAAAACATCAAAAAACATCAAAAAAACATCAAAAACATCAAAAACATCAAAAACATCAAAAACATCAAAACATCATAATATCAAAAAAAAAACCAAAAACATCAAAAACATCATAAAAACAAAAACATCAAACACATCAAAAACAACAAAATCATCAAAAACATCAAAAACATCAAAAACACCAAAAACATCAAAAACATTAAAAACATTAAAAACGTCAAAAACATCAAAACATCAAAATTATTAAAAACATTAAAAACATTAAAAACATCAAAAACATCAAAAACATCAAAATTATTAAAAACATTAAAAACATTAAAAACATCAAAAACATCAAAGACATCAAAAACATCAAAAACATCAAAACATCAAAAACATCAAAAACATCAAAAACATCAAAAACATCAAAAACATCAAAAAAAAACATCAAAAACAAAAAAAACATCAAAAACATCAAAAACATCAAAACCATCAAAAACATAAAAAACATCAAAAACACCAAAAACATCAAAAACATCAAAAACATCAAAAACATCAAAAACATCAAAAACATCAAAAACATCAAAAACATCAAAAACATCAAAAACATCAAAAACATCAAAAACATCAAAACATCAAAAACATCAAAAACATCAAAAACATCAAAAACATCAAAAACATCAAAACATCAAAAACATCAAAAAAACAATCAAAACATCAAAAACATCAAAACATCAAAAACATCAAACATCAAAAAACATCAAAAACATCAAAAACATCAAAAACATCAAAAACATCAAAAACATCAAAAACATCAAAAACATCAAAAACATCAAAAAAAACATCAAAACATCAAAAACATCAAAAACATCAAAACATCAAAAACATCAAAAACATCAAAAACATCAAAAACATCAAAAACATCAAAAACATCAAAACATCAAAAACATCAAAAACATCAAAAACATCAAAAACATCAAAAACATCAAAAACATCAAAAACATCAAAAACATCAAAAACATCAAAAACAAAAACATCAAAACATCAAAACATCAAAAACATCAAAACATCAAAAACATCAAAAACATCAAAAAACAAAAACATCAAAAACATCAAAAACATCAAAAACATCAAAAACATCAAAAACATCAAAAACATCAAAAACATCAAAACATCAAAAACATCAAAAACATCAAAACATCAAAAACATCAATAACATCAAAAACATCAAAAACATCAAAAACATCAAAAACATCTAAAACATTATAAAATCAAAAACATCAAAAACATCAAAAACATCATAAAATCAAAAAAAATCAAAAACATTATAAACATCAAAAACATCAAAAACAACAAAAACATCAAAAACATTCAAAAAATCAAAAACATCAAAAACATCAAAAACATCAAAAACACCAAAAACATCAAAAACATCTAAAACATTATAAAATCAAAAACATCAAAAACAACAAAACAACAAAAACATCAAAAATATCAAAAACATCAAAAACATCAAAAACATCAAAAACATCAAAAACATCAAAAACATCAAAAACATCAAAAACCTCAAAAACATCAAAAACATCAAAAACATCAAAAACATCAAAAACATCAAAATATCAAAAACATCAAAACATCAAAACATCAAAAACATCAAAAAAGTCAACAACATCAAAAACATCAAAAAATCAAAAACATCAAAAACATCAAAAACAAGAAAAACATCAAAAACATCAAAAACATCAAAAAAATCAAAAACATCATAACATCAAAAACATCAAAACATCAAAAACATCAAAAACATCAAAAACATCAAAAACATCAAAACATCAAAAATATCAAAAACATCAAAACATCAAAAACATCAAAAACATCAAAACATCAAAAATATCAAAAACATCAAAAACATAAATAACACCAAAAACATCATAAAATCAAAAAAAATAAAAAACATCAAAAACATTATACAATCAAAAACATCAAAAACATCAAAAACAACAAAAACAACAAAAACAACAAAAACAACAAAAACATCAAAAACATCAAAAACATCAAAAACATCAAAACATCAAAAACATCAAAAACATCAAAAACATCAAAAACATCAAAAACATCATAACATCAGAAACATCAAAAACATCAAAAACATCAAAAACATCGAAAACATCATAACATCAGAAACATCAAAACATCAAAAACATCAAAAACATCAAAAACATCAAAAACATCAAAACATCAAAAATATCAAAAACATCAAAAACATAAATAACACCAAAAACATCATAAAATCAAAAAAAAATCAAAAACATCAAAAACATTATACAATCAAAAACATCAAAAACAACAAAAACAACAAAACCATCAAAAACATCAAAAACATCAAAAACATCAAAAACATCAAAAACATCAAAAACATCAAAAACATCAAAAACATCAAAAACATCAAAAACATCAAAACATCATAACATCAGAAACATCAAAACATCAAAAAGTCAATAACATCAAAAACATCAAAAAATCAAAAACATCAAAAACATCAAAAACATCAAAAACATCAAAAACATCAAAAACATCAAAAACATCAAAAACATCAAAAACATCAAAAACATCAAAAACATCAAAAACATCAAAAACATCATAACATCAGAAACATCAAAACATCAAAAACATCAAAAACATCAAAAACATCAAAAACATCAAAAACATCAAAAACATCAAAACATCAAAAAATATCAAAAACATCAAAACATCAAAAACATCAAAACATCAAAACATCAAAAATATCAAAAACATCAAAAACATAAATAACACCAAAAACATCATAAAATCAAAAAAAAAACAAAAACATCAAAAACATTATACAATCAAAAACATCAAAAACAACAAAAACAACAAAACTATCAAAAACATCAAAAACATCAAAAACATCAAAAACAGCAAAAATATCAAGAACATCAAAAACATCATAACATCAAAAACATCAAAACATCAAAAACATCAAAAACATCAAAACATCAAAAATATCAAAAACATCAAAACATCAAAAACATTAAAACATAAAAACATCAAAAACAACAAATACGTCAAAAACATCATAAAATCAAAAAAATCAAAAACATCAAAAACATCAAAAACATCAAAAACATCAAAAACATCAAAAACGTCAAAAACATCAAAAACATCAAAAAAATCAAAAACATCAATAACATCAAAAATATCAAAAATATCAAAAACATCAAAAAAAACAAAAACAGAAAAAACATCAAAATATTAAAAACATCAACAACATCAAAAACATCAAAAACATCAAAAACATCAAAAACATCAAAAACATCAAGAACATCAAAACATCAAAAACAACAAATACATCAAAAACATCATAACATCAAAAACATCAAAAACATCAAAATATCAAAATATCAAAAACATCCAAACATCAAAACATCAAATACATCAAAAACATCAAAAAAGTCAAAAACTTCAAAAACATCAAAAACATCAAAAACATCAAAACCATCAAAAACAGCAAAAACATCAAAAACATAAATAACACCAAAAACATCATAAAATCAAAAAAAATCAAAAACATTATAAAATCAAATATATCAAAAACAACAAAAACAACAAAAACATCAAAAACAACAAAAACATCAAAAACATCAAAAACATCAAAAACATCAAAAACATCAAAAACATCAAGAACATCAAAAACACCAAAATCATCAAAAACATCATAACATCAAAATCATCAAAACATCAAAAACATCAAAAACATCAAAAACATCAAAAACATCAAAAACATCAAAAACATCAAAAACATCAAAAACATCAAAAACATCAAAAACATCAAAAACATCAAAAACATCAAAAACATCAAAAACATCAAAACATAAAAACATCAAAAACAACAAATACATCAAAAACATCATAAAATCAAAAAAATCAAAAACATCAAAAACATTATAAAATCAAAAACATCAAAAACAACAAAAACATCAAAAACATCAAAAACATCAAAAACATCAAAAACATCAAAAACATCAAAACCATCAAAAACATCAAAAACATCAAAAACATCAAAAACATCAAAAACATCAAAAACATCATAAACATCAAAAACATCAAAACATCAAAAACATCAAAAACATCAAAAACATCAAAACATCAAAAACATCAAAACATCAAAAACATCAAAAACATGAAAACATCAAAAACATCAAAACATAAAAACATCAAAAACAACAAATACATCAAAAACATCATAAAATCAAAAAAATCAAAAACATTATAAAATCAAAAATATCAAAAGCAACAAAACAACACATACATCAAAAACATCAAAAACATCAAAAACATCAAAAACATCAAAAACATCAAAAACATCAAAAACATCAAAAACATCAAAAACATCAAAAACATCAAAAACATCAAAAACATCAAAAACATCAAAAACATCAAAAACATCACAAACATCAAAAACATAACAAACATCAAAAACATCAAAAACATTAAAAACATCAAAAACATCGAAAACAACAAAAACAGAAAAAACATAAAAATAATAAAAACATCAACAAGATCAAAAACATCAAAACTATCAAAAAATACAAAACATCAAAATCATCAAAACATCAAAAACAACAAATACATCAAAAACATCAAAAACGTCATAAAATAAAAAAAATCAAAAACATTATAAAATCAAAAACATCAAAAACAACAAAAACATTCAAAAAATCAAAAACATCAAAAACATCAAAAACATCAAAAACATCAAAAACATCAAAAACATCAAAAACATTAAAAACATCATAACATCAAAAACATCAAAACATCAAAAACATCAAAACATCAAAAACATCAAAATATAAAAACATCAAAAACAACAAATACATCATAAAATCAAAAAAATCAAAAACATCAAAAACATCAAAAACATCAAAAACATCAAAAACATCAAAAACATCAAAAACATCAAAAACATCAAAAACATCAAAAACATCAAAACATCAAAAACATCAAAACATAAAAACATCAAAAATATCATAAAATCAAAAAAATCAAAAATATTATAAAATCAAAAACATCAAAAACAACAAAAACATCAAAAAAATCAAAAACATCAAAAACATCAAAAACATCAAAAGCATCAAAAACATCAAAAACATCAAAAACATCAAAAACATCAAAAACATCAAAAACATCAAAAACATCAAAAACATCAAAAACATCAAAAACATCAAAAACATCAAAAACATCAAAAACATCAAAAACATCAAAAAACATTAAAAACATCAAAACATCATAAAAAAAAAAAAAAAAACCAAAAACATCAAAAACATCAAAAACATCAAAAACATCAAGAACATCAAAACATCAAAAACATAAAAACATCATAAACAACAAATACATCAAAAACATTATAAAATCAAAAACATCAAAAATATCAAAACCATCAAAAACAACAAAAACAGAAAAAACATCAAAATATTAAAAACATCAACAACATCAAAAACATTAAAAACATCAAGAACATCAAGAACATCAAAACATCATAAACATCAAAACATAAAAACATCAAAAACAACAAATACATCAAAATCATCATAAGATCAAAAAAACCAAAAACATCAAAAAACAATATAAAGTCAAAAACATCAAAAACAACAAAAACAACAAAAACATCAAAAACATCAAAAACTTCAAAAACATCAAAAACACCAAAAACATCAAAAACATCAAAAACATCATAACATCAAAAACATCAAAAACCTCAAAAACATCAAAACATCAAAACATAAAAACATCAAAAACAACAAATACATCAAAAACATTATAAAATCAAAAACATCTAAAACATTATAAAATCAAAAACATCAAAAACAACAAAACAACAAAAACATCAAAAATATCAAAAACATCAAAAACATCAAAAACATCAAAATATCAAAAACATCAAAACATCAAAAAAAATCAAAAACATCAAAAACATCAAAAACATCAAAAACATCAAAAACATCAAAAACATCAAAAACATCAAAAACATCAAAAAAATCAAAAACATCAAAAACATCAAAAACATCAAAAACATCAAAACATCAAAAACATCAAAAACATCAAAAAATCAAAAACATCATAACATCAAAAACATCAAAACATCAAAAACATCAAAAACATCAAAAACATCAAAACATCAAAAACATCAAAAACATCAAAACATTAAAAACATCAAAACATCAAAAACATCAAAAACATCAAAACATCAAAAATATCAAAAACATCAAAACATCAAAAACATCAAAAACATCAAAACATCAAAAATATCAAAAACATCAAAAACATAAATAACACCAAAAACATCATAAAATCAAAAAAAATCAAAAACATCAAAAACATTATACAATCAAAAACATCAAAAACATCAAAAACAACAAAAACAACAAAAACATCAAAAATATCAAAAACATCAAAAACATCAAAAACAGCAAAAACATCAAGAACATCAAAAAACATCATAACATCAAAACATCAAAACATCAAAAACATCAAAAACATCAAAAACATCAAAAACACCAAAACATCAAAAATATCAAAAACATCAAAACATCAAAAACATAAAAACATCAAAAACAACAAATACATCAAAAACATCATAAAATCAAAAAAATCAAAAACATCAAAAGTAATATAAAATCAAAAACATCAAAAACAACAAAACAACAAAAACATAAAAAAAATTAAAAACATCAAAAACATCAAAAACATCAAAAACGTCAAAAACATCAAAAACATCAAAAAAATCAAAAACATCAAAAATATCAAAAATATCAAAAACAACAAAAACAGAAAAAACATCAAAATATTAAAAACATCAACAACATCAAAAACATCAAAAACATCAAAAACATCAAAAACATCAAAAACATCAAAAACATCAAGAACATCAAAACAGCAAAAACATCAAAACATAAAAACATCAAAAACAACAAATACATCAAAAACATCAAAACATCAAAAACATCAAAAACATCAAAATATCAAAAACATCAAAACATAAAAACATCAAAAACAACAAATACATCAAAAACATCATAAAATCAAAAAAATCAAAAACATCAAAAACATTATAAAATCAAAACATCAAAAACAACAAAACAACAAAAATATCGAAAACATCAAAAACATCAAAAACAAGAAATACATCAAAAACATCAAAAACATCAAAAACATCAAAAACATCAAAAACATCAAAAACATCAAAAACATCAAAAACATCAAAAACATCAAAAACAACAAAAACATCAAAAACATAAATAACACCAAAAACATCATAAAATCAAAAAAATCAAAAACATCAAAAACAACAAAAACATCAAAAACATCAAAAACATCAAAAACATCAAAAACATCAAAAACATCAAAAACATCAAAAACATCAAAAACATCAAAAACATCAAAAACATCAAAAACATCAAAAACATCAAAAACATCAAAGACATCAAAAACATCAAAAACACCAAAAACATCAAAAACATCAAAACATCAAAAACATCAAAACATCAAAAACATCAAAAACATCAAAACATCAAAAACATCAAAACATAAAAACATTAAAAACAACAAATACATCAAAAACATCATAAAATCAAAAAAATCAAAAACATCAAAAACATTATAAAAATCAAAAACATCAAAAACAACAAAACAACAAAAACATCAAAAACATCAAAAACATCAAAAACATTAAAAACATCAAAAACATCAAAAACGTCAAAAATATCAAAAAAGTCAATAACATCAAAAACATCAAAAACATCAAAAACATCAAAACATCAAAAACATCAAAACATAAAAACATCAAAAACAACAAATACATCAAAAATATCATAAAATCAAAAAAATCAAAAACATCAAAAACATTATAAAATCAAAAAACATCAAAAATATCAAAAACATCAAAAACAACAAAAACAGAGAAAACATTAAAATATTAAAAACATCAACAACATCCAAAACATCAAAAACATCAAGAACATCAAACCATCAAAAACATCAAAACATAAAAACATCAAAAACAACAAAAACATCAAAAACATCAAAAGATCAAAAAAAACAAAAACAACAAAAACAATATAAAAACAAAAAAAACAAAAACAACAAAACAACAATAATATCGAAAACATCAAAAACATCAAAAACCAGAAATACATCAAAACATCAAAAACTAGAAATACATCAAAAACATAAAAAACATCAAAAACATCAAAAACATCAAAAACATCAAAAATATCAAAAACATCAAAAACATCAAAAACATCAACAACATCAAAAACATCAAAAACATCAATAACATCAAAAACATCAAAACATCAAAACATCAAAACATCAACAACAACAAAAACAACAAAAACATCAAAAACATCAAAACATCAAAATCATTAAAAACATCAAAAACATCAAAAACATCAAAAACATCAAAACATCAACAAAACATCAAAAACATCATAACATCAAAACATCAAAACATCAAAAACATCAAAAACATCAAAAACATCAAAAACATCAAAACATCAAAAATATCAAAAACATCAAAACATCAAAAACATCAAAAACATCAAAAACATCAAAACATCAAACATATCAAAAACATAAATAACACCTAAAACATCATAAAATCAAAAAAAAATCAAAAACTTCAAAAACATTATACAATCAAAAACATCAAAAACAACAAAAACAACAAAAACAACAAAAACATCAAAAACATCAAAAACATCAAAAACATCAAAAACATCAAAAAAATCAAAACATCGAAAACATCAAAAACATCAAAAACATCAAAAACATCAAAAACATCAAAAACATCAAAAACATCAAAAACATCAAAAACATCAAAAACATCAAAAACATCAAAAACATCAAAAACATCAAAACATCAACAACATCAAAAACAACAAAAACAGAAAAAACATCAAAAACAAGAAATACATCAAAAACATCAAAAACATCAAAAACATCAAAAACATCAAAAACATCAAAAACATCAAAAACATCAAAAACATCAAAAACATCAAAATCATCAAAAACATCAAAAACATCAAAAACATAATAAACATCAAAAACATCAATAACATCAAAAACATCAAAACATCAAAACATCAACAACATCAAAAACAACAAAAAACAAGAAATACATCAAAAACATCAAAAACACAAAACATCAAAAACATCAAAAACATCAAAAACATCAAAAACATCAAAAACATCAAAAACATCAAAACATCAAAACATCAAAAACATCAAAAACATCAAAAACATCAAAATACATCAAAAACATCAAAAACATCAAAACATCAAAACATCAAAAACATCAAAAACACCAAAAACATCAAAAACATCAAAAACATCAAAAACATCAAAAACATCAAACATCAAAAACATCAAAACATCAAAAACATCAAAAACATCAAAAACATCAAAACAAAAACACAAAAACATCAAAACATCAAAAACATCAAAAACATCAAAAACATCAAAAAAACATCAAAAACATCAAAAACATCAAAAAACATCAAAAACATCAAAAACATCAAAAACATCAAAACATCAAAACATCAAAAACATCAAAAACATCAAAACATCAAAAACATCAAAAACATCAAAAACATCAAAACATCAAAAACATCAAAAAACATCA
This sequence comes from Drosophila pruinosa, assembly GCA_018150935.1. Lineage (NCBI taxonomy): Eukaryota > Metazoa > Arthropoda > Insecta > Diptera > Drosophilidae > Drosophila > Drosophila pruinosa. The sequence continues at coordinate 63,216 of JAECWR010000151.1, forward strand.
AAAACATCAAAACATCAAAACATCAAAAACATCAAAAACGTCAAAAACATCAAAAACATCAAAAACATCAAAACATCAAAAACATCAAAACATCAAAACATCAAAAACATCAAAACAACAAAAACAAAAAAACATCAAAAACAAGAAATACATCAAAAACATCAAAAACATCAAAAACATCAAAAACATCAAAAAATATCAAAACAACAAATACATCAAAAACATCAAAAACATCAAAACCATCAAAAACATAAAAACATCAAAACACCAAAAACATCAAAAAACATCAAAAACATCAAAAACATCAAAAACATCAAAAACATCAAAAACATCAAAAAACATCAAAAACATCAAAAACATCAAAAACATCAAAAACATCAAAACATCATAATATCAAAAAAAACATCAAAAAACATCAAAAACATCATAAAAAACATCAAAAACATCAAAAACATCAAAAACAACAAAAATCATCAAAAAACATCAAAAACATCAAAAACATCAAAAACATCAAAAACATCAAAAACATCAAAAACATCAAAAACATCAAAACATCAAAAATCATCAAAAACATCAAAAACATCAAAAACATCAAAAACATCAAAAACATCAAAAACATCAAAAACATCAAAAACATCAAAAACATCAAAAACATCAAAAACATCAAAAACATCAAAAACATCAAAAACATCAAAAAACATCAAAAACATCAAAAACATCAAAAACATCAAAAACATCAAAAACATCAAAAACATCAAAAACATCAAAAACATCAAAAACATCAAAAACATCAAAAACATCAAAAACATCAAAAACATCAAAAACATCAAAAACATCAAAAACATCAAAAACATCAAAAACATCAAAAACATCAAAAACATCAAAAACATCAAAAACATCAAAAACATCAAAAACATCAAAAAACATCAAAAACATCAAAAAACATCAAAAACATCAAAAACATCAAAAACATCAAAAAACATCAAAAACATCAAAAACATCAAAAACATCAAAAAACATCAAAAACATCAAAAACATCAAAAACATCAAAAACATCAAAAAAAACATCAAAAACATCAAAAACATCATAAAACATCAAAAACATCAAAACACATCAAAAACATCAAAAACATCAAAAACATCAAAAACATCAAAAACATCAAAAACATCAAAAACATCAAAAACATCAAAAACATCAAAAACATCAAAAACATCAAAAACATCAAAAACATCAAAAAACATCAAAAACATCAAAAACATCAAAAACATCAAAAACATCAAAAACATCAAAAACATCAAAAAACATCAAAAACATCAAAAACATCAAAAACATCAAAAACATCAAAACATCAAAAAACATCAAAAACATCAAAAACATCAAAAACATCAAAAACATCAAAAACATCAAAAACATCAAAAACATCAAAAACATCAAAAACATCAAAAACATCAAAAACATCAAAAACATCAAAAACATCAAAAACATCAAAAACATCAAAAACATCAAAAACATCAAAAAACATCAAAAACATCAAAAACATCAAAAACATCAAAAACATCAAAAACATCAAAAACATCAAAAACATCAAAAACATCAAAAACATCAAAAACATCAAAAACATCAAAAACATCAAAAACATCAAAAACATCAAAAAACATCAAAAACATCAAAAACATCAAAAACATCAAAAACATCAAAAAACATCAAAAACATCAAAAACATCAAAAACATCAAAAAACATCAAAAACATCAAAAACATCAAAAACATCAAAAACATCAAAAACATCAAAAACATCAAAAAACATCAAAAACATCAAAAACATCAAAAAACATCAAAAACATCAAAAACATCAAAAACATCAAAACATCAAAAACATCAAAAACATCAAAAAACATCAAAAACATCAAAAACATCAAAAACATCAAAAACATCAAAAACATCAAAAACATCAAAAAACATCAAAAACATCAAAAACATCAAAAACATCAAAAACATCAAAAACATCAAAAACATCAAAAACATCAAAAACATCAAAAACATCAAAAACATCAAAAACATCAAAAACATCAAAAACATCAAAAACATCAAAAAACATCAAAAACATCAAAAACATCAAAAACATCAAAAAACATCAAAAACATCAAAAACATCAAAAACATCAAAACATCAAAAACATCAAAAACATCAAAAACATCAAAAACATCAAAAACCATCAAAAACATCAAAAACATCAAAAACATCAAAAAACATCAAAAACATCAAAAACATCAAAAACATCAAAAACATCAAAAACATCAAAAACATCAAAAACATCAAAAACATCAAAAACATCAAAAACATCAAAAACATCAAAAAACATCAAAAACATCAAAAACATCAAAAACATCAAAAACATCAAAAACATCAAAAACATCAAAAACATCAAAAACATCAAAAACATCAAAAACATCAAAAACATCAAAAAACATCAAAAACATCAAAAACATCAAAAACATCAAAAACATCAAAAAACATCAAAAACATCAAAAACATCAAAAACATCAAAAAACATCAAAAAACATCAAAAACATCAAAAACATCAAAAAACATCAAAAACATCAAAAACATCAAAACATCAAAAACATCAAAAACATCAAAAACATCAAAAACATCAAAAACATCAAAAACATCAAAAACATCAAAAACATCAAAAAACATCAAAAACATCAAAAACATCAAAAACATCAAAAACATCAAAAACATCAAAAACATCAAAAACATCAAAAACATCAAAAAACATCAAAAAACATCAAAAACATCAAAAACATCAAAAACATCAAAAAAACATCAAAAACATCAAAAACATCAAAACATCAAAAACATCAAAAAACATCAAAAACATCAAAAACATCAAAAACATCAAAAACATCAAAAACATCAAAAACATCAAAAACATCAAAAACATCAAAAAAACATCAAAAACATCAAAAAAACATCAAAAACATCAAAAACATCAAAAACATCAAAAACATCAAAAACATCAAAAACATCAAAAACATCAAAAACATCAAAAACATCAAAAAACATCAAAAAAACATCAAAAACATCAAAAACATCAAAAACATCAAAAACATCAAAAACATCAAAAACATCAAAAACATCAAAACATCAAAAACATCAAAAACATCAAAAACATCAAAACATCAAAAACATCAAAAAAAACATCAAAAACATCAAAAACATCAAAAACATCAAAAAACATCAAAACATCAAAAACATCAAAAACATCAAAAACATCAAAAAACATCAAAAACATCAAAAACATCAAAAACATCAAAAACATCAAAAACATCAAAAAAACATCAAAAACATCAAAAACATCAAAAACATCAAAAACATCAAAAGACATCAAAAACATCAAAAAACATCAAAACATCAAAAACATCAAAAACATCAAGAAAACATCAAAAAACATCAAAAACATCAAAAACATCAAAAACATCAAAAACATCAAAAACATCAAAAACATCAAAAACATCAAAAACATCAAAAACATCAAAAACATCAAAAACATCAAAAACATCAAAAACATCAAAAACATCAAAAACATCAAAAACATCAAAAACATCAAAAACATCAAAAAACATCAAAAACATCAAAAACATCAAAAACATCAAAAACATCAAAAACATCAAAACATCAAAAACATCAAAAACATCAAAACATCAAAAAACATCAAAAACATCAAAACATCAAAAACATCAAAAACATCAAAAACATCAAAAACATCAAAAACATCAAAAACATCAAAACATCAAAACATCAAAAACATCAAAAACATCAAAAACATCAAAAACATCAAAACATCAAAAACATCAAAAAACATCAAAAACATCAAAAACATCAAAAAACATCAAAAACATCAAAAACATCAAAAACATCAAAATTCAAACATCAAAAACATCAAAAACATCAAAAACATCAAAGACATCAAAAACATCAAAAACATCAAAAACATCAAAAACATCGAAAACATCAAAACATCAAAAACATCAAAAACATCAAAAAACATCAAAAACATCAAAAACATCAAAAACATCAAAAACATCAAAAACATCAAAAACATCAAAAACATCAAAAACATCAAAAACATCAAAAACATCAAAAACATCAAAAACATCAAAAAACATCAAAAACATCAAAGACATCAAAAAACATCAAAACATCAAAAACATCAAAAACATCAAAAACATCAAAAAACATCAAAAACACTAAAAACATCAAAAACATCAAAAACATCAAAAACATCAAAAACATCAAAAACATCAAAAACATCAAAAACATCAAAAACATCAAAAACATCAAAAACATCAAAAACATCAAAAACATCAAAAACATCAAAAACATCAAAAACATCAAAAACATCGAATACATCAAAAGATCAAACATAAAAAACATCAAAAACATCAAACACATTAAAAAACATCAAAAACATCAAAAACATCAAAAAACATCAGCATCAAAACATCAAAAACATCAAAACATCAAACCTCAAAAACATCAAAAACATCAAACATCAAAAACATCAAAAACATCAAAAACATCAAAAAACATCAAAAACATCAAAAACATCAAAAACATCAAAAACATCAAAAAACATCAAAAACATCAAAAACATCAAAAACATCAAAAACATCAAAAACATCAAAAACATCAAAAACATCAAAAACATCAAAAACATCAAAAACATCAAAAACATAAAAAACAAAAATATAAAACATCAAAAACATCAAAAACACTAAACATCAAAACAAGAAATACATCAAAAACATCAAAACCATCAAAAACATAAAAAACATCAAAACACAAACATCAATAACATCAAAAACATCTAAAACATCAAAAACATCAAAAACATCAAAAACATCAAAAACATCAAAAACATCAAAAACATCAAAAACATCAAAAACATCAAAAACATCAAAAACATCAAAAACATCAAAAACATCAAAAACATCAAAAACATAAAAAATATCAAAAACATCAAAAACATCAAAAACATCAAAAACATCAAAAACATCAAAAACATCAAAAACATCAAAAACATCAAAAACATCAAAAACATCAAAAACATCAAAAACATCAATAACATCAAAAAACATCAAAAACATCAAAAACATCAAAAACATCAAAAACATAAAAAACATCAAAAAACACCATAAAATCAAAAA
>JAECWR010000152.1:0-25354 GCA_018150935.1 Drosophila pruinosa
AAATACATCAAAAACATCAAAAACATCAAAAAAATCAAAAACATCAAAAACACCAAAAACATCAAAAACAAAACATAAAACATCAATAACATCAATAATAACATCAAAAAACATCAAAAACATCAACAACATCAAAAAAACAAAAATATCAAAACAAGCAAAATACATCAAAAACATCAAAAACATCAAAAACATCAAAAACATCAACAACATCAAAAACACATAAAAACCCTCAAAAACATCAAACATCAGAAAACATCAAAAACATCAAAAACATCAAAAAACATCAAAAACATCAAAAAACATCAAAAACATCAAAAAAACATCAAAAACATCAAAAATATCAAAACATCAAAAACATGGAAAATATAAAAAATATAAAAAACATCAAACATCAAAAAACATCAAAAACATCAAAAACATCAAAAAACATCAAAAACATCAAAAACATCAAAAAACATCAAAAACATCAAAAACATCAAACATCAAAAAACATCAAAACATCAAAAACATCAAAAACATCAAAAAACATCAAAAACATCAAAAAAACATCAAAAACATCAAAAACATCAAAAACATCAAAAACATCAAAAACATCAAAAACATCAAAAACATCAAAAAACATCAAAAACATCAAAACATCAAAAACATCAAAAACATCAAAAACATCAAAAACATCAAAACATCAAAAACATCAAAAACATCGAAAACATCGAAAATATCAAAAACATCAAAAACATCAAAAAACATCAAAAACATCAAAAACATCAAAAACATCAAAAAAAATCAAAAACATCAAAAACATCAAAACATCAAAACATCAAAAACATCAAAACATCAAAACATCGAAAACATCAAAAAACATCAAAAACATCAAAAACATCAAAAAAAACATCAAAAACATCAAAAACATCGAAAACATCAAAAAATCAAAACATCAGAAACATCAAAAACATCAAAAACATCAAAAACATCAAAAACATCAAAAACATCAAAAACATCAAAAACATCAAAAACATCAAAAACATCAAAAAACAACAAAACATCAAAAACATCAAAACATCAAAAAAAAACATCAAAACATCAAAAACATCCCAAAACATCAAAGAAGCATCAAAAAACATCAAAAAAAACATCAAAAAAACATCAAAAACATCAAAAACATCAAAACATCAAAAACATCAAAAACATCAAAACATCAAAAACATCAAAAAGAAACATCAAAACATCAAAAACATCAAAAACATCAAAAACATCAAAAACATCAAAAACATCAAAACATCAAAAAACATCAAAAACATCAAAAACATCAAAAACATCAAAAACATCAAAACATCAAAAACATCAAAAACATCCAAAACATCAAAAACATCAAAAACATCAAAAACATCAAAAACATCAAAAAACATCAAAAACATCAAAAACATCAAAAACATCAAAAACATCAAAAACATCAAAAACATCAAAAACATCAAAAACATCAAAAACATCAAAAAACATCAAAACATCAAAAACATCAAAAACATCAAAAACATCAAAAACATCAAAACATCAAAAACATCAAAAACATCAAAAACATCAAAAAACATCAAAAACATCAAAAACATCAAAACATCAAAAACATCAAAAACATCAAAAACATCAAAACATCAAAACATCAAAAACATCAAAAACATCAAAACATCAAAAACATCAAAAAACATCAAAAACATCAAAAACATCAAAACATCAAAAACATCAAAAACATCAAAAACATCCAAAAACATCAAAAACATCAAAAACATCAAAAACATCAAAAACATCAAAAACATCAAAAACATCAAAAACATCAAAAACATCAAAAACATCAAAAAACATCAAAAACATCAAAAACATCAAAAAACATCAAAAACATCAAAAACATCAAAAACATCAAAAACATCAAAAACATCAAAAACATCAAAAACATCAAAAACATCAAAAACATCAAAAACATCAAAAACATCAAAAACATCAAAAACATCAAAAACATCAAAAACATCAAAAAACATCAAAAACATCAAAACATCAAAAACATCAAAAAACATCAAAAACATCAAAAACATCAAAAACATCAAAAACATCAAAAACATCAAAAACATCAAAACATCAAAAAACATCAAAAACATCAAAAACATCAAAACATCAAAAACATCAAAAACATCAAAACATCAAAAAACATCAAAAACATCAAAACATCAAAAACATCAAAACATCAAAAAACATCAAAAACATCAAAACATCAAAACATCAAAACATCAAAAACATCAAAAACATCAAAACATCAAAAAACATCAAAAACATCAAAAACATCAAAAACATCAAAAACATCAAAAACATCAAAAACATCAAAAACATCAAAAACATCAAAAAACATCAAAAAACATCAAAAACATCAAAAAACATCAAAAACATCAAAAACATCAAAAAACATCAAAAAACATCAAAAACATCAAAAACATCAAAAACATCAAAAACATCAAAAACATCAAAAACATCAAAAACATCAAAAACATCAAAAACATCAAAACATCAAAACATCAAAAAACATCAAAAACATCAAAGAAACATCAAAAACATCAAAAACATCAAAAACATCAAAAACATCAAAAACATCAAAAACATCAAAAACATCAAAAACATCAAAAACATCAAAAAACATCAAAAACATCAAAAACATCAAAAACATCAAAAACATCAAAAAACATCAAAAACATCAAAAACATCAAAAAACATCAAAAACATCAAAACATCAAAAAACATCAAAAAACATCAAAAACATCAAAAAACATCAAAAACATCAAAAACATCAAAAACATCAAAACATCAAAAACATCAAAAACATCAAAAACATCAAAAAACATCAAAACATCAAAAACATCAAAAACATCAAAAACATCAAAAACATCAAAAACATCAAAAACATCAAAACATCAAAAACATCAAAAACATCAAAAACATCAAAAACATCAAAAACATCAAAACATCAAAAACATCAAAAACATCAAAAACATCAAAAACATCAAAAACATCAAAACATCAAAAACATCAAAAACATCAAAAACATCAAAAACATCAAAAACATCAAAACATCAAAGCCAAAAACATCAAAAACATCAAAAACATCAAAAACATCAAAAAACATCAAAAACATCAAAAACATCAAAAACATCAAAACATCAAAAACATCAAAAACATCAATAACATCAAAAACATCAAAAACATCAATAACATCAAAAACATCAAAAACATCAAAAACATCAAAATACATCAAAAACATCAAAAACATCAAAAAACATAAAAACATCAAAAACATCAAAAACATCAAAAACATCAAAAACATCAAAAAACATCAAAAACATCAAAAACATCAAAAAACATCAAAAACATCAAAAACATCAAAAACATCAAAAACATCAAAAACATCAAAAACATCAAAAACATCAAAACATCAAAAACATCAAAAACATCAAAAACATCAAAAACATCAAAAACATCAAAAACATCAAAAAACATCAAAAACATCAAAAACATCAAAAAACATCAAAAACATCAAAAACATCAAAACATCAAAAACATCAAAAAACATCAAAAACATCAAAAACATCAAAAACATCAAAAACATCAAAATCATCAAAATCATCAAAATCATCAAAAACATCAAAAACATCAAAAACATCAAAAACATCAAAAACATCAAAAACATCAAAAACATCAAAAACATCAAAAACATCAAAAACATCAAAAACATCAAAAACATCAAAAACATCGAAAACATAAAAATATCAAAAACATCAAAAACCAGAAATACATCAAAAACATCAAAAACATCAAAAACACCAAAAACATCAAAAACATCAAAAACATCAAAAACATCAAAAACATCAAAAACATCAAAAAACATCAAAAACATCAAAAACATCAAAACATCATAAAATCAAAAAAAAACCAAAACATCAAAAACATCAAAAACATCAAAAAAATCAAAAACATCAAACACATCAAAAACAACAAAAACATCAAAAACATCAAAAACATAAAAAACATAAAAAACAACAAAAACATCAAAAACATCAAAAACATCAAAAACATCAAAAACATCAAAAACATCAAAAACATCAAAAACATCAAAAACATCAAAAACATCAAAAACATCAAAAACATCAAAAACATCAAAAACATCAAAACATCAAAAACATCAAAAACATCAAAAACATCAAAAACATCAAAAAACATCAAAAAACATCAAAACATCAAAACATCAAAAACATCAAAAACATCAAAAACATCAAAAACATCAAAAACATCAAAAACATCAAAAACATCAAAAACATCAAAAACATCAAAAACATCAAAAACATCAAAAACATCAAAAACATCAAAAACATCAAAAACATCAAAAACATCAAAAACATCAAAAACATCAAAAACATCAAAACATCAAAAACATCAAAAACATCAAAAACATCAAATAAAACATCAAAAACATCAAAAACATCAAAAACATCAAAAACATCAAAAAACATCAAAAACATCAAAAACATCAAAACATCAAAAACATCAAAAACATCAAAAACATCAAAAACATCAAAAACATCAAAAACATCAAAAACATCAAAAACATCAAAAATCATCAAAAATCATCAAAAACATCAAAAACATCAAAAACATCAAAAACATCAAAAACATCAAAAACATCAAAAACATCAAAAACATCAAAAACATCAAAAACATCGAAAAACATCAAAAAACATCAAAAACATCAAAAACCAAAAACATCAAAAACATCAAAAACATCAAAAACACCAAAAAACATCAAAAACATCAAAAACATCAAAAACATCAAAAACATCAAAAACATCAAAAACATCAATAACATCAATAACATCAAAAACATCAAAACATCAAAAACATCAAAAAAACAAGAAATACATCAATAACATCAAAAACATCAGAACCATCAAAAACATAAAAAACATCAAAAACATCAAAAACATCAAAAACATCAAAAACATCAATAACATCAAAAACATCAAAAACATCAAAAACATCAAAAACATCAAAAACATCAAAAACATCAAAAACATCAAAAACATCAAAAACATCAAAAACATCAAAAACATCAAAAACATCAAAAACATCAAAAACATCAAAAACATCAAAAACATCAAAAACATCAAAAACATCAAAAACATCAAAAACTTCAAAAACATCAAAATCATCAAAATCATCAAAATCATCAAAAACATCAAAAACATCAAAAACATCAAAAACATCAAAAACATCAAAAACATCAAAAACATCAAAAACATCAAAAACATCAAAAACATCAAAAACATCAAAAACATCAAAAACATCAAAAACATCGAAAACATAAAAAATATCAAAAACATCAAAAACCAGAAATACATCAAAAACATCAAAAACATCAAAAACACCAAAAACATCAAAAACATCAAAAACATCAAAAACATCAAAAACATCAAAAACATCAAAAAACATCAAAAACATCAAAAACATCAAAACATCATAAAATCAAAAAACCAAAAACATCAAAAACATCAAAAACATCATAAAATCAAAAACATCAAACACATCAAAAACAACAAAAACATCAAAAACATCAAAAACATCATAAACATAAAAAACATAAAAAACATCAAAAACATCAAAAACATCAAAAACATCAAAAACATCAAAAACATCAAAAACATCAAAAACATCAAAAACATCAAAAACATCAAAAACATCAAAAACATCAAAAACATCAAAAACATCAAAAACATCAAAAACATCAAAAACATCAAAAACATCAAAGCATCAAAAACATCAAAAACATCAAAAACATCAAAAACATCAAAAACATCAAAAACATCAAAAACATCAAAAACCTCAAAAACATCAAAAACATCAAAAACATCAAAAACATCAAAAACATCAAAAACATCAAAAACATCAAAAACATCAAAAACATCAAAAACATCAAAAACATCAAAAACATCAAAAACATCAAAAACATCAAAAACATCAAAAACATCAAAAACATCAAAACATCAAAAACATAAAAAACATAAAAAATATAATAAATATAAAAAACATCAAAAACATCAAAAACATCAAAAACATCAAAAACATCAAAAACATCAAAAACATCAAAAACATCAAAAACATCAAAAACATCAAAAACATCAAAATCATCAAAATCATCAAAAACATCAAAAACATCAAAAACATCAAAAACATCAAAAACATCAAAAACATCAAAAACATCAAAAACATCAAAAACATCAAAAACATCGAAAACATAAAAAATATCAAAAACATCAAAAACCAGAAATACATCAAAAACATCAAAAACATCAAAAACACCAAAAACATCAAAAACATCAAAAACATCAAAAACATCAAAAACATCAAAAACATCAATAACATCAATAACATCAAAAACATCAAAACATCAACAACATCAAAAACAACAAAAACATCAAAAACAAGAAATACATCAAAAACATCAAAAACATAAAAAACAAGAAATACATCAATAACATCAAAAACATCAGAACCATCAAAAACATAAAAAACATCAAAAACATCAAAAACATCAAAAACATCAAAAACATCAAAAACATCAATAACATCAAAAACATCAAAAACATCAAAAACATCAAAAACATCAAAAACATCAAAAACATCAAAAACATCAAAAACATCAAAAACATTAAAAACATCAAAAACATCAAAAACAACAAAAACATCAAAAACATCAATAACATCAAGAACATCAAAAACATCAAAAACATCAAAAAACATCAAAAACATCAAAAACATCAAAACATCATAAAATCAAAAAAAAAAACCAAAACATCAAAAACATCAAAAACATCATAAAATCAAAAACATCAAACACTTCAAAAACAACAAGAACATCAAAAACATCAAAACATCAAAAACATCAAAAACATCAAAAACATAAAAACATCAAAACATCAAAAACATCAAAAACATCAAAAACATCAAAAACATCAAAAACATCAAAAACATCAAAAACATCAAAAACATCAAAAACATCAAAAACATCAAAAACATCAAAAACATCAAAAACATCAAAAACATCAAAAACATCAAAAACATCAAAAACATCAAAACATCAAAAACATCAAAAACATCAAAAACATCAAAAACATCAAAAACATCAAAAACATTAAAAACATCAAAACACCTCAAAAACATCAAAAACGTCAAAAACATCAAAAACATCAAAAACATCAAAAACATCAAAAAACATCAAAAACATCATAAAACAAAACAAAACATCAAAAACATCAAAAACATCAAAAACATCAAAAACATCAAAAACATCAAAAACATCAAAACATCAAAACATCAAAAACATCAAAACATCAAAAACATCAAAAACATCAAAAACATCAAAAACATCAAAACATCAAAACATCAAAAACATCAAAAACATCAAAACATCAAAACATCAAAAACATCAAAACATCAAAAACATCAAAAACATCAAAACATCAATAACATCAATAACATCAAAACATAAAAACACAAAAAACATCAAAAACATCAAAAACATCAAAAACATCAAAAACATCAAAAACATCAAAAACATCAAAAACATCAAAAACATCAAAAACATCAAAAACATCAAAAACATCAAAAACATCAAAAACATCAAAAACATCAATAACATAAAAACATAAAAACATCAAAAACATCAAAAACATCAAAAACATCAAAACATCAAAACATCAACAAACATCAAAAAAGTCAAAAACATCAAAACATCAACAAACATCAAAAACATCAAAAACATCAAAAACATCAAAAACATCAATAACATCAAAAACATCAAAAACATCAAAAACATCAAAAACATCAAAACATCAAAAACATCAAAAACATCAAAAACATCAAAAACATCAAAAACATCAAAAACATCAAAAATCAAAACATCAAAAACATCAAAAACATAAAAACATAAAAATATCAAAAACATCAAAAACATCAAAAACATCAAAAACATCAAAAACATCAAAAACATCAAAAACATCAAAAACATCAAAAACATCAAAAACATCAAAAACATCAAAAACATCAAAAACATCAAAAACATCAAAAACATCAAAAACTTCAAAAACATCAAAATCATCAAAATCATCAAAAACATCAAAAACATCAAAAACATCAAAAACATCAAAAACATCAAAAACATCAAAAACATCAAAAACATCAAAACATCAAAAACATCAAAAACATCAAAAACATCAAAAACATCGAAAACATAAAAAATATCAAAAACATCAAAAACCAGAAATACATCAAAAACATCAAAAACATCAAAAACACCAAAAACATCAAAAACATCAAAAACATCAAAAACATCAAAAACATCAAAAACATCAAAAACATCAAAACATCAAAAACATCAAAAACATCAAAAACATCAATAACATCAATAACATCAAAAACATCAAAACATCAAAACATCAACAACATCAAAAACAACAAAAACATCAAAAACAAGAAATACATCAAAAACATCAAAAACATAAAAAACAAGAAATACATCAATAACATCAAAAACATCAAAACCATCAAAAACATAAATAACATCAAAAACATCAAAAACATCAAAAACATCAAAAACATCAAAAACATCAAAAACATCAAAAACATCAAAAACATCAAAAACATCAAAAACATCAAAAACATCAAAAACATCAAAAACATCAAAAACATCAAAAACATCAAAAACATCAAAAACATCAAAAACATCAAAAACATTAAAAACATCAAATACATCAAAAACATCAAAAACATCAAAAACATCAATAACATCAAGAACATCAAAAACATCAAAAACATCAAAAAACATCAAAAACATCAAAAACATCAAAACATCAAAAAATCAAAAAAAAACCAAAACATCAAAAACATCATAAAATCAAAAACATCAAACACTTCAAAAACAACAAAAACATCAAAAACATCAAAAACATCAAAAACATAAAAAACATAAAAAACATCAAAAACATCAAAAACATCAAAAATATCAAAAACATCAAAAACATCAAAAACATCAAAAACATCAAAAACATCAAAACATCAACAAACATCAAAAAAAGTCAATAACTTCAAAAACATCAAAAACATCAAAAACATCAAAAACATCAAAAACATCAAAAACATCAAAAACATCAAAAACATCAAAAACATCAAAAACATCAAAAACATCAAAAACATCAAAAACATCAAAAACATCAAAAACATCAAAAACATCAAAAACATCAAAACATCAAAAACATCAAAAACATCAAAAACATCAAAAACATCAAAAACATCAAAAACATCAAAAACATCAAAAACATCAAAAACATCAAAAACATCAAAAACATCAAAAACATCAAAAACATCAAAACATCATAAAATCAAAAAAAAACCAAAACATCAAAAACATCATAAAATCAAAAACATCAACAAACATCAAAAACATCAAAACAAAAAAAAACATCAAAACATCAAAAACATCAAAAACATCAAAAACATCAAAAAACATCAAAAACATCAAAAACATCAAAAACATCAAAACATCAAAAACATCAAAAACATCAAAAACATCAAAAACATCAAAAACATCAAAAACATCAAAAACATCAAAAACATCAAAACATCAACAAACATCAAAAACATCAAAAACATCAAAACATCAAAAACATCAAAAACATCAAAAACATCAAAAACATCAAAAACATCAAAAACATCAAAAACATCAAAAACATCAAAAACATCAAAAACATCAAAAACATCAAAAACATCAAAAACATCAAAAACATCAAAAACATCAAAAACATCAAAAACATCAATAACATCAAAAACATAAAAAACATTAACAAACATCAAAAACATCAAAAACATAAAAAACACAAAAAACATCAAAAACATCAAAAACATCAAAAACATCAAAAACATCAAAAACATCAAAACATCATAAAATCAAAAAAAAACCAAAACATCAAAAACATCATAAAATCAAAAACATCAAAAACATCAAAAACATCAAAAACATCAAAAACATCAATAACATCAAAAACATAAAAAACATCAAAAACATCAAAAACATCAAAAACATCAAAACAACAACAAACATCAAAAAGTCAATAACATCAAAAACATAAAAACACAAAAACATCAAAAACATCAAAAACATCAAAAACATCAAAAACATCAAAAACATCAAAAACATCAAAAACATCAAAAACATCAAAAACATCAAAAACATCAACAAACATCAAAAACATCAAAAACATCAAACACATCAAAAACATCAAAAACATCAAAAACATCAAAAACATCAAAAACATCAAAAACATAAAAAACATCAAAAACATCAAAAACATCAAAAACATCAAAAACATCAAAAACATCAAAAACATCAATAACATCAAAAAATAAAAAACATCAACAAACATCAAAAACATCAAAAACATAAAAAACACAAAAACATCAAAAACATCAAAAACATCAAAAACATCAAAAACATCAAAAACATCAAAAACATCAAAAACATCAAAAACATCAAAAACATCAAAAACATCAAAAACATCAAAAACATCAAAAACATCAAAAACATCAAAAACATCAAAAACATCAAATACATCAAAAACATCAAAAACATCAAAAACATCAAAAACATCAAAAACATCAAAAACATCAAAAACATCAAAAACATCAAAAACATCAAAAACATCAAAAACATCAAAAACATCAAAAACATCAAAAACATCAAAAACATCAAAACATCATAAAATCAAAAAAATCAAAAACATCAAAAAATCAAAAACATCAATAACATCAAAAACATCAAAAACAAGAAATACATCAAAAACATCAAAAACATCAAACCATCAAAAACATAAAAAACATCAAAAACATCAAAAACATCAACAACATCAAAAACATCAAAAACATCAAAAACATCAAAAACATCAAAAACATCAAAAACATCAAAAACATCAAAAAACATCAAAAACATCAAAACATCAAACACATCAAAAACATCAAACACATCAAAAACATCAAAAACATCAAAAACATCAAAAACATCAAAAGCATCAATAACATCAAAAACATAAAAAACATAAAAAACATCAAAAACATCAAAAACATCAACAAACATGAAAAAAGTCAATAACTTCAAAAACATCAAAAACATCAAAAACATCAAAAACATCAAAAACATCAAAAACATCAAAAACATCAAAAACATCAAAAACATCAAAAACATCAAAAACATCAAAAACATCAAAAACATCAAAAACATCAAAAACATCAACAACATCAAAAACATCAAAAACATCAAAAACATCAAAAACATCAAAAACATCAAAAACATCAAAAACATCATAAACATCAAAAACATCAAAACATCATAAAATCAAAAAAAAAAACCAAAACATCAAAAACATCAAAAACATCATAAAATCAAAAACATCAAAAACATCAAAAACATCAAAAACATCAAAAACATCAAAAACATCAAAAACATCAAAAACATCAAAAACATCAAAAACATCAAAAACATCAAAAACATCAAAAACATCAAAAACATCAAAAACATCAAAAACATCAAAAACATCAAAAACATCAAAACATCAAAAACATCAAAAACATCAAAAACATCAAAAACATCAAAAACATCAAAACATCAAAAACATCAAAAACATCAAAAACATCAAAAACATCAAAAACATCAAAAACATCAAAAACATAAAAACATAAAAACATCAAAAACATCAAAAACATCAAAAACATCAAAAACATCAACAAACATCAAAACATCAAAAACATCAAAACATCAAAAACATCAAAAACATCAAAAACATCAAAACATCAAAAACATCAAAAACATCAAAAACATCAAAAACATCAAAAACATCAAAAACATCAAAAACATCAAAAACATCAAAACATCAAAACATCAAAAACATCAAAAACATCAAAACATCAAAAACATCAAAAACATCAAAAACATCAAAACATCAAAAACATCAAAAACATCAAAAACATCAAAAACATCAAAAACATCAAAAACATCAAAACATCAAAAACATCAAAAACATCAAAAACATCAAAACATCAAAAACATCAAAAACATCAAAAACATCAAAAACATCAAAAACATCAAAAACATCAATAACATCAAAACATCAAAATCATCAAAAACATCAAAAACATCAAAAACATCAAAAACATCAAAAACATCAAAAACATCAAAACATCAACAAACATCAAAAAAAGTCAATAACTTCAAAAACATCAAAAACATCAAAAACATCAAAAACATCAAAAACATCAAAAACATCAAAAACAGCAAAAACATCAAAAACATCAAAAACATCAAAAACATCAAAAACATCAAAAACATCAAAAACATCAAAAACATCAAAAACATCAAAAACATCAAATACATCAAAAACATCAAAAACATCAAAAACATCAAAAACATCATAAAATCAAAAAAATCAAAAACATCAAAAAATCAAAAAAAACAAAAACATCAATAACATCAAAAACATCAAAAACATCAAAAACATCAAAAACATCAAAAACATCAAAACATCAACAAACATCAAAAACATCAAAAACATCAAAAACATCAAAAACATCAAAAACATCAAAAACATCAAACCATCAAAAACATAAAAAACATCAAAAACATCAAAAACATCAACAACATCAAAAACATCAAAAACATCAATAACATCAAAAACATCAAAACATCAAAAACATCAAAAACATCAAAAACATCAAAAACATCAAAACATCAAAAACATCAAAACATCAAAAACATCAAAAACATCAAAAACATCAAAATCATCATCAAAACATCAAAAACATCAAAACATCAAAAAAACATCAAAAACATCAAAAACATCAAAAACATCAAAAACATCAAAAACATCAAAACAACATAAAATCAAAAAAATCAAAAACATCAAAAAATCAAAAAAAACAAAAACATCAATAACATCAAAAACATCAAAAACATCAAAAACATCAAAACATCAACAAAGATCAAAAACATCAAAAACATCAAAAACATCAAAAACATCAAAAACATCAAAAACATCAAAACATCAAAAACATAAAATACATCAAAAACATCAAAAACATCAACAACATCAAAAACATCAAAAACATCAATAACATCAAAAACATCAAAAACATCAAAAACATCAAAAACATCAAAAACATCAAAAACATCAAAAACATCAAAAACATCAAAAACATCAAAACATCAAAAACATCAAAAACATCAAAAACATCAAAATCATCAAAAACATCAAAAACATCAAAAACATCAAAAACATAAAAAACATAAAAACATAAAAACATCAAAAACATTAAAAACATCAAAAACATCAAAAACATCAAAAACATCAAAAACATCAAAAACATCAAAAACATCAAAAACATCAAAAACATTAAAAACATTAAAAACGTCAAAAAGATCAAAAACATCAAAATTATTAAAAACATTAAAAACATCAAAAACATCAAAAACATCAAAACATCAAAAACATCAAAAACATCAAAATATCAAAAACATCAAAAACATCAAAAACATCAAAAACAAAAGCATCAATAACATCAAAAACATAAAAAACATCAAAAACATCAAAAACATCAAAAACATCAAAAACATCAAAAACATCAAAAACATCAAAAACATCAAAAACATCAAAACATCAACAAACATCAAAAAAGTCAATAACTTCAAAAACATCAAGAACATCAAAAACATCAAAAACATCAAAAACATCAAAAACCTCAAAACATCAACAAACATCAAAAAAGTTAATAACTTCAAAAACATCAAGAACATCAAAAACATCAAAAACATCAAAAACATCAAAAACATCAAAAACAAAAGCATCAATAACATCAAAAACATAAAAAACATCAAAAACATCAAAAACATCAAAACATCAACAAACATAAAAAAAGTCAATAACTTCAAAAACATCAAGAACATCAAAAACATCAAAAACATCAAAAACATCAAAAACATCAAAAACATCAAAAACATCAAAAACATCAAAAACATCAAAAACATCAAAAACATCAAAAACATCAAAAACATCAAAAACATCAAAAACATCAAAACATCATAAAATCAAAAAAATCAAAAACATCAAAAAATCAAAAAAATCAAAAACATCAATAACATCAAAAACATCAAATACATCAAAAACATCAAACACATCAAAAACATCAAAAACATCAAAAACATCAAAACATCATAAAATCAAAAAAAATCAAAACATCAAAAAATCAAAAAAATCAAAAACATCAATAACATCAAAAACATCAAAAACATTAAAAACATCAAAAACATCAAAAACAAGAAATACATCAAAAACATCAAAAACATCAAAACCATCAAAAACATAAAAAACATCAAAAACATCAAAAACATCAACAACATCAAAAACATCAAAAACATCAAAAACATCAAAAACATCAAAAACATCAAAAACATCAAAAACATCAAAAACATCAAAACATCAAACACATCAAAAACATCAAACACATCAAAAACATCAAAAACATCAAAAACATCAAAAGCATCAATAACATCAAAAACATAAAAAACATAAAAAACATCAAAAACATCAAAAACATCAACAAACATGAAAAAAGTCAATAACTTCAAAAACATCAAAAACATCAAAAACATCAAAAACATCAAAAACATCAAAAACATCAAAAACATCAAAAACATCAAAAACATCAAAAACATCAAAAACATCAAAAACATCAAAAACATCAAAACATCAAAAACATCAAAAACATCAAAAACATTAAAAACATCAAAAACATCAAAAACATCAAAAACATCAAAAACATCAAAAACATCAAAAACATCAAAAACATCAAAAACATCAAAAACATCAAAAACATCAAAAACATCAAAAACATCAAAAACATCAAAACATCATAAAATCAAAAAAAAAAACCAAAACATCAAAAACATCAAAAACATCAAAAACATCAAAAACATCAAAAACATCAAAAACATCAAAAACATCAAAAACATCAAAAACATCAAAAACATCAAAAACATCAAAAACATCAAAAACATCAAAAACATCAAAAACATCAAAAACATCAAAAACATCAAAAACATCAAAAACATCAAAAACATCAAAAACATCAAAAACATCAAAACATCAAAAACATAAAAAACATAAAAAACATAAAAAACGTCAAAAACATCAAAAACATCAAAAACATCAAAAACATCAAAAACATCAAAACATCAACAAACATCAAAAACATCAAAAACATCAAAAACATCAAAAACATCAAAAACATCAAAAACATCAAAAACATCAAAAACATCAAAAACATCAAAAACATCAAAAACATCAAAAACATCAAAAACATCAAAAACATCAAAAACATCAAAAACATCAAAAACATCAAAAACATCAAAAACATCAAAAACATCAAAAACATCAATAACATCAAAACATCAAAATCATCAAAAACATCAAAAACATCAAAAACATCAAAAACATCAAAAACATCAAAAACATCAAAAACATCAAAAACATCAAAAACATCAAAAACATCAAAACATCAAAAACATCAAAACATCAAAAACATCAAAAACATCAAAAACATCAAAAACATCAAAAACATCAAAAACATCAAAAACATCAAAAACATCAAAAACATCAAAAACATCAAAAACATCAAAAACATAAAAACATCAAAAACATCAAAAACATCAAAAACATCAAAAACATCAAAAACATCAAAAACATCAAAAACATCAAAACATCAAAAACATCAAAAACATCAAAAACATCAAAAACATCAAAAACATCAAAAACATCAAAAACATCAAAAACATCAAAAACATCAAAAACATCAAAACATCAAAAACATCAAAAACATCAAAAACATCAAAAACATCAAAAACATCAAAAACATCAAAAACATCAAAAACATCAAAAACATCAAAAACATCAAAACATCAAAATCATCAAAAACATCAAAAACATCAAAAACATCAAAAACATCAAAAACATCAAAAACATCAAAACATCAACAAACATCAAAAAAGTCAATAACTTCAAAAACATCAAGAACATCAAAAACATCAAAAACATCAAAAACATCAAAAACATCAAAAACATCAAAAACATCAAAAACATCAAAACATCAAAAACATCAAAAACATCAAAAACATCAAAAACATCAAAAACATCAAAAACATCAAAAACATCAAAAACATCAAAAACATCAAAAACATCAAAAACATCAAAAACATCATAAAATCAAAAAAATCAAAAACATCAAAAAATCAAAAAAAACAAAAACATCAAAAACATCAAAAACATCAAAAACATCAAAAACATCAAAAACATCAAAAACATCAAAAACATCAAAAACATCAAAAACATCAAAACATCAAAAACATCAAAAACATCAAAAACATCAAAAACATCAAAAACATCAAAAACATCAAAAACATCAAACCATCAAAAACATAAAATACATCAAAAACATCAAAAACATCAACAACATCAAAAACATCAAAAACATCAATAACATCAAAAACATCAAAAACATCAAAAACATCAAAAACATCAAAAACATCAAAAACATCAAAAACATCAAAAACATCAAAAACATCAAAAACATCAAAACATCAAAAACATCAAAAACATCAAAAACATCAAAATCATCAATAACATCAAAAACATCAAAAACATCAAAAACATCAAAAACATCAAAAACATCAAAAACATCAAAAACATCAAAAACATCAAAAACATCAAAACATCATAAAATCAAAAAAATCAAAAACATCAAAAAATCAAACAAAAAATCAAAAACATCAATAACATCAAAAACATCAAAAACATCAAAAACATCAAAACATCAACAAAGATCAAAAACATCAAAAACATCAAAAACATCAAAAACATCAAAAACATCAAAAACATCAAAACATAAAATACATCAAAAACATCAAAAACATCAAAAACATCAAAAACATCAAAAACATCAAAAACATCAAAAACATCAAAAACATCAAAAACATCAAAAACATCAAAAACATCAAAAACATCAAAAACATCAAAACATCAAAAACATCAAAAACATCAAAAACATCAAAATCATCAAAAACATCAAAAACATCAAAAACATCAAAAACATAAAAAACATAAAAAACATAAAAAACATCAAAAACATTAAAAACATCAAAAACATCAAAAACATCAAAAACATCAAAAACATCAAAAACATCAAAAACATCAAAAACATCAAAAACATCAAAAACATTAAAAACATTAAAAACGTCAAAAAGATCAAAAACATCAAAATTATTAAAAACATTAAAAACATCAAAAACATCAAAAACATCAAAACATCAAAAACATCAAAAACATCAAAAATATCAAAAACATCAAAAACATCAAAAACATCAAAAACAAAAGCATCAATAACATCAAAAACATAAAAAACATCAAAAACATCAAAAACATCAAAAACATCAAAAACATCAAAAACATCAAAAACATCAAAAACATCAAAAACATCAAAAACATCAAAACATCAACAAACATCAAAAAAGTCAATAACTTCAAAAACATCAAGAACATCAAAAACATCAAAAACATCAAAAACATCAAAAACCTCAAAACATCAACAAACATCAGAAAAGTTAATAACTTCAAAAACATCAAGAACATCAAAAACATCAAAAACATCAAAAACAAAAGCATCAATAACATCAAAAACATAAAAAACATCAAAAACATCAAAAACATCAAAACATCAACAAACATAAAAAAAGTCAATAACTTCAAAAACATCAAGAACATCAAAAACATCAAAAACATCAAAAACATCAAAAACATCAAAAACATCAAAAACATCAAAAACATCAAAAACATCAAAAACATCAAAAACATCAAAAACATCAAAAACATCAAAAACATCAAAACATCAAAAACATCAAAAACATCAAAACATCAAAAACATCAAAAACATCAAAAACATCAAAACATCATAAAATCATCAAAAAAATCAAAAACATCAAAAATCAAAAATCAAAAAAATCAAAAACATCAATAACATCAAAACATCAAATACATCAAAAACATCAAACACATCAAAAACATCAAAAACATCAAAAACATCAAAACATCATAAAATCAAAAAAATCAAAACATCAAAAAATCAAAAAAATCAAAAACATCAATAACATCAAAAACATCAAAAACATCAAAAACATTAAAAACATCAAAAACATCAAAAACAAGAAATACATCAAAAACATCAAAAACATCAAAACCATCAAAAACATAAAAAACATCAAAAACATCAAAAACATCAACAACATCAAAAACATCAAAAACATCAAAAACATCAAAAACATCAAAAACATCAAAAACATCAAAAACATCAAAAACATCAAAACATCAACAAACATCAAAAAAGTCAATAACTTCAAAAACATCAAGAACATCAAAAACATCAAAAACATCAAAAACATCAAAAACATCAAAAACATCAAAACATCAATAAACATCAAAAAAGTCAATAACTTCAAAAACATCAACAACATCAAAAACATCAAAAACATCAAAAACATCAAAAACATCAAAAACATCAAAAACAAAAGCATCAATAACATCAAAAACATAAAAAACATCAAAAACATCAAAAACATCAAAACATCAACAAACATCAAAAAAGTCAATAACTTCAAAAACATCAAGAACATCAAAAACATCAAAAACATCAAAAACATCAAAAACATCAAAAACATCAAAAACATCAAAAACATCAAAAACATCAAAAACATCAAAAACATCAAAACATCAAAAACATCAAAACATCAAAAACATCAAAAACATCAAAAACAACAAAACATCAAAAACATCAAAAACATCAAAAACATCAAAAACATCAAAAACATCAAAAACATCAAAAACATCAAAAACATCAAAAACATCAAAAACATCAAAAACATCAAAAACATCAAAAACATCAAAAACATCAAAAAACATCAAAAACATCAAAAACATCAAAAACATCAAAAACATCAAAAACATCAAAAACATCAAAAACATCAAAAACATCAAAAACATCAAATACATCAAAAACATCAAAAACATTAAAACATCATAAAATCAAAAAAATCAAAAACATCAAAAAATCAAAAAAATCAAAAACATCAATAACATCAAAAACATCAAATACATCAAAAACATCAAAAACATCAAAAACATCAAAACATCATAAAATCAAAAAAAATCAAAACATCAAAAAATCAAAAAAATCAAAAACATCAATAACACCAAAAACATCAAAAACATCAAAACCATCAAAAACATCAAAAACATCAAAAACAAGAAATACATCAAAAACATCAAAAACATCAAAACCATCAAAAACATAAAAAACACCAAAAACATCAAAAACATCAACAACATCAAAATATCAAAAACATCAAAAACATCAAAAACATCAAAAACATCAAAAACATCAAAAACATCAAAAACATCAAAAACATCAAAAACATCAAAAACATCAAAAACATCAAAAACATCAAAAACATCAAAACATCAAAAACATCAAAACATCAAAAACATCAAAACATCAAAAACATCAAAAACATCAAAAACATCAAAAACATCAAAAACATCAAAAACATCAAAAACATCAAAAACATCAAAACATCAAAAACATCAAAAACATCAAAAACATCAAAAACATCAAAACATCAAAAACATCAAAAACATCAAAAACATTAAAAACATCAAAAACATCAAAAACATCAAAAACATCAAAAACATCAAAAACATCAAAAACATCAAAACATCATAAAATCAAAAAAAAACCAAAACATCAAAAACATCATAAAATCAAAAATATCAAAAACATCAAAAACATCAAAAACATCAAAAACATCAAAAACATCAAAAACATCAAAAACATCAAAAACATCAAAAACATCAAAAACATCAAAAACATCAAAAACATCAAAAACATCAAAAACATCAAAACATCAAAAACATCAAAAACATCAAAACATCAAAAACATCAAAAACATCAAAAACATCAAAAACATCAAAAACATCAAAAACATCAAAACATCAAAAACATCAAAAACATCAAAAACATCAAAAACATCAAAAACATCAAAAACATCAAAAACATCAAAAACATCAAATACATCACAAACATCAAAAACATCAAAAACATCAAAAACATCAAAAACATCAAAAACATCAAAAACATCAAAACATCATAAAATCAAAAAAAAATCAAAACATCATAAAATCAAAAAAATCAAAAACATCAATAACATCAAAAACATCAAAAACATCAAAAACAACAAAAACAAAAGCATCAATAACATCAAAAACATAAAAAACATCAAAAACATCAAAAACATCAAAAACATCAAAAACATCAAAACATCAACAAACATCAAAAAGTCAATAACTTCAAAAACATCAAGAACATCAAAAACATCAAAAACATCAAAACATCAAAAACATCAAAAACATCAAAACATCAAAAACATCAAAAACATCAAAAACATCAAAACATCAAAAACATCAAAAACATCAAAAACATCAAAAACATCAAAAACATCAAAACATCAAAACATCAAAAACATCAAAACATCAAAAACATCAAAAACATCAAAAACATCAAAAACATCAAAAACATCAAAAACATCAAAAACATCAAAAACATCAAAAACATCAAAAACATCAAAAACATCAAAAACATCAAAAACATCAAAAACATCAAAAACATCAAAAACATCAAAAACATCAAAAACATCAAAAACATCAAAAACATCAAAAACATCAAAAACATCAAAACATCATAAAATCAAAAAAATCAAAAACATCAAAAAATCAAAAAAATCAAAAACATCAATAACATCAAAAACATCAAAAACATCAAAAACATCAAAAACATCAAAAACATCAAAAACATCAAAAACATCAAAACATCATAAAATCAAAAAAAATCAAAACATCAAAAAATCAAAAAAATCAAAAACATCAATAACATCAAAAACATCAAAAACAAGAAATACATCAAAAACATCAAAAACATCAAAACCATCAAAAACATGAAAAACATCAAAAACATCAAAAACATCAACAACATCAAAAACATCAAAAACATCAAAAACATCAAAAACATCAAAAACATCAAAAACATCAAAAACATCAAAAACATCAAAAACATCAAAAACTTCAAAAACATCAAAAACATCAAAAACATCAAAAACATCAAAAACATCAAAAACATCAAAAACATCAAAAACATCAAAAACATCAAAAACATCAAAAACATCAAAAACATCAAAAACATCAAAAACATCAAAAACATCAAAACATCAAAAACATCAAAAACATCAAAAACATCAAAAACATCAAAAACATCAAAAACATCAAAAACATCAAAACATCAAAACATCAAAAACATCAAAACATCAAAACATCAAAAACATCAAAAACATCAAAACATCAAAAACATCAAAAACATCAAAAACATCAAAAACATCAAAAACATCAAAAACATCAAAAACATCAAAAACATCAAAAACATCAAAACATCAAAAACATCAAAAACATCAAAAACATCAAAAACATCAAAAACATCAAACACATCAAAAACAACAAAAACATCAAAAACATCAAAAACATTAAAAACATCAAAAACATCAAAAACATCAAAACATCATAAAATCAAAAAAAAAAAACCAAAACATCAAAAACATCAAAAACATCATAAAATCAAAAACATCAAAAACATCAAAAACATCAAAAACATCAAAAACATCAAAAACATCAAAAACATCAAAAACATCAAAAACATCAAAAACATCAAAAACATCAAAAACATCAAAAACATCAATAACATCAAAACATCAAAAACATCAAAAACATCAAAACATCAAAAACATCAAAAACATCAAAAACATCAAAAACATCAAAAACATCAAAAACATCAAAACATCAAAACATCAAAAACATCAAAAACATCAAAAACATCAAAAACATCAAAACATCAAAAACATCAAAAACATCAAAAACATCAAAAACATCAACAACATCAAAAACATCAAAAACATCAAAAACATCAAAAACATCAAAAACATCAAAAACATCAAAAACATCAAAAACATCAAAACATCAAAAACATCAAAAACATCAAAAACATCAAAACATCAAAAACATCAAAAACATCAAAACATCAAAACATCAAAAACATCAAAACATCAAAAACATCAAAAACATCAAAACATCAAAAACATCAAAAACATCAAAACATCAAAAACATCAATAACATCAAAACATCAAAAACATCAAAAACATCAAAACATCAAAACATCAAAAACATCAAAAACATCAAAACATCAAAAACATCAAAAACATCAAAACATCAAAAACATCAAAAACATCAAATACATCAAAAACATCAAAAACATCAAAAACATCAAAACATCATAAAATCAAAAAAATCAAAACATCAAAAAAATCAAAAACATCAATAACATCAAAACATCAAAAACATCAAAAACAAGAAATACATCAAAAACATCAAAAACATCAAAACCATCAAAAACATAAAAACATCAAAAACATCAAAAACATCAACAACATCAAAAACATCAAAATATCAAAAACATCAAAAACATCAAAAACATCAAAAACATCAAAAACATCAAAACATCAAAAACATCAAAAACATCAAAAACATCAAAAACATCAAAAACATCAAAAACATCAAAAACATCAAAAACATCAAAAACATCAATAACATCAAAAACATCAAAAACATCAAAAACATCAAAAACATCAAAACATCAAAACATCAAAAACATCAAAAACATCAAAAACATCAAAAACATCAAAAACATCAAAAACATCAAAAACATCAAAAACATCAAAAACATCAAAAACATCAAAAACATCAAAAACATCAAAAACATCAAAAACATCAAAACACATCAAAAACATCAAAAACATCAAAAACATCAAAAACATCAAAAACATCAAAAACATCAAAACATCAAAAACATCAAAACATCAAAAAACATCAAAACATCAAAAACATCAAAAACATCAAAAACATCAAAAACATCAAAAACATCAAAAACATCAAAACATCAAAAACATCAAAACATCAAAACATCAAAAACATCAAAAACATCAAAAACATCAATAACATCAAAACATCAAAAACATCAAAAACATCAAAAACATCAAAAACATCAAAAACATCAAAACATCAAAAACATCAAAAACATCAAAAACATCAAAAACATCAAAAACATCAAAAACATCAAAACATCAAATACATCAAAAACATCAAAAACATCAAAAACATCAAAACATCATAAAATCAAAAAAAATCAAAACATCAAAAAATCAAAACATCAATAACATCAAAAACATCAAAAACATCAAAACCATCAAATACATCAAAAACATCAAAACATCAAAACCATCAAAAACATATCAAAACATCAAAAAACATCAAAACATCATCAACAACAACAAAAACATCAAAAACATCAAAACATCAAAAACATCAAAAACATCAAAAAACATCAAAAACATCAAAACATCAAAAACATCAAAAAACATCAAAACATCAAAACATCAAAAACATCAAAACATCAAAACATCAAAAACATCAAAAACATCAAAACATCAAAAACATCAAAAACATCAAAACATCAAAAACATCAAAACATCAAAAACATCAAAAACATCAAAAACATCAAAAACATCAAAAACATCAAAAACATCAAAAACTTCAAAAACATCAAAAACATCAAAAACATCAAAAACATCAAAAACATCAAAAACATCAAAAACATCAAAACATCAAAAACATCAAAAACATCAAAAACATCAAAAACATCAAAAACATCAAAAACATCAAAAACATCAAAACATCAAAAACATCAAAAACATCAAAAACATCAAAAACATCAAAACATCAAAACATCAAAAACATCAAAACATCAAAAACATCAAAAACATCAAAAACATCAAAAACATCAAAAACATCAAAACATCAAAAACATCAAAACATCAAAAACATCAAAAACATCAAAAACATCAAAAACATCAAAAACATCAAAACATCAAAAACATCAAAAACATCAAAACATCAAAAACATCAAAAACATCAAAAACATCAAAAACATCAAAAACATCAAACACATCAAAACAACAAAAACATCAAAAACATCAAAAACATCAAAAACATCAAAAACATCAAAAACATCAAAAACATCAAAAAATCAAAAAAAAACCAAAACATCAAAAACATCAAAAACATCAAAAATCTAAAACATCAAAAACATCAAAAACATCAAAACATCAAAAAAACATCAAAACATCAAAAACATCAAAAACATCAAAAACATCAAAACATCAAAACATCAAAAACATCAAAAACATCAAAAACATCAAAAACATCAAAAACATCAAAAACATCAAAACATCAAAACCATCAAAAACATCAAAACATCAAAACATCAAAAACATCAAAAACATCAAAAACATCAAAAAACATCAAAAACATCAAAAACATCAAAAACATCAAAACATCAAAAACATCAAAACATCAAAAACATCAAAAACATCAAAAACATCAAAACATCAAAAACATCAAAAACATCAAAAACATCAAAACATCAAAACATCAAAAACATCAAAAACATCAAAAACATCAAAAACATCAAAAACATCAAAACATCAAAAACATCAATAACATCAAAAAACATCAAAAACATCAAAAACATCAAAAACATCAAAAACATCAAAAACATCAAAAACATCAAAAACATCAAAACATCAAAAACATCAAAAACATCAAAACATCAAAACATCAAATACATCAAATACATCAAAAACATCAAAAACATCAAAACATCATAAAATCAAAAAAAATCAAAACATCAAAAAATCAAAAAAATCAAAAACATCAATAACATCAAAAACATCAAAAACATCAAAACAAGAAATACATCAAAAACATCAAAAACATCAAAACCATCAAAAACATAAAAAACATCAAAAACATCAAAAAACATCAACAACATCAAAACATCAAAAATATCAAAAACATCAAAAACATCAAAACCATCAAAAACATCAAAAACATCAAAACATCAAAAACATCAAAAACATCAATCAAAAACATCAAAAACATCAAAACATCAAAAAACATCAAAAACATCAAA
>JAECWR010000153.1:0-71680 GCA_018150935.1 Drosophila pruinosa
GAAACCAAGAAGCATTTCAACAGAATTTGATACTCTTAATGGTAAGTTTAATGTGGTTTAGTTTTGTTTATATTGTAGCGGAGGGTACAGTGTGCTGATGGGTTTTATGGTTTCATTGAGTTCCATAACGTCACTCTTCCCCTTCTTTGTCTTGGAGTGACGTCCTCGAGCTCTTTGTCTTTATAGTTTTTATCAACAATTTTTTAGGTATTGATTTGAATTTGAATATATGTAATGTATGTAAGTATGAATAATATTATTATAGACAATAAAGAAAATGTTATAATTTTAAATTGATTATTTTGTTTTTGTTCCCTTGCCATATTGTTTCTTTTGTTTCTATGTTAGATAACAGTGTGATTTTAGTTATATTATTTTCTAAAAATACAGGGTATGAATAATCGGAGTAGGCATTTGAAATCGACATTAAGTTGTAGGATACAATCATAAATTTTTATTAGGTGATTTCCTTTAATTTTTAGTTTGTTTACGTCACAATCTCGATTTAAAGTTTGGATTTGTTAAATTATAAGTAATTACAATATTAGGTGCAATATATTGTACAAATTGTGTTAAATCAACTTTTCTAGTCAAGCAGTTTGTGTGTATATTTTTAATAATTCCAATTATGCACTTATCTTTAATTACTTTGTTATTAATATTATAAACGACTCCGTCTATTTGATAGAATTCGTCCTCGAAATCATAATATAGCCATTCTCTATTTTGGTCTGGGTATCTTAATATTTTATATTTTGGGTATGATTTAATTGTTTTAGGAATGTGTGACAATATATAAATATAAAATTTGTTTCTTGTTTTAATCAGGCTGAAGTTTTTTATATTTAGTAGTACTCTAGCATCTATATATTTTAAATGATCATAATGAAGATGTTTTGGGTTGAATTGCCCAGTCTTGTTAATTGCAATGCTAACTCATGTATCTCAACGTAATTAGTAAAGTATTCAATATTTTCGTTTAAGTAAGTTATTTGTGTTTTCTATTGTTTTACTTATTTCATTTACTTTATTAATTACATGATTTAGTTCATTTGTTTGAGTAATATTACTTATTGTATTTAATTGATTTTTTCCTGTCAGTATCATCTAAGTGCCGAATAGAAACTTATACTGATCCTACAATTTTAAAGACCACGTTTATCATCGGGACACCTTCCTTTTTATTAAGCAAAATTTTAATTAAAAATAATGTGCGTTTATCATTAATTTTGTATGATTGGGTTAATAAGTTGCTGAAAGTTAATTCAATATCAGTACAATTTATAAGGAATGAGTGTGTGATATAATCTGAATATTTGTCTATGTCTCCTGTATTGAAGAGTATGAATCCTTGATTTGTGTTTATTGGTGAGATTTCGATTTTGCTTGTACGTGCGACTGACAAAAGGGTTAGTCCGATAAGGAAGCCAATCATGGATTTCCCTGTAAAAATTCGGGTTTGGTATATTTTAGTTTTCTATATTTGCTGTAATGTGTAGTGAATTCTCTACCTTTCTTAACATTTTGATAATTCTTATCGTCTAATTTTTTAGTATCAGATACTTCTTCGTAAGGAAGTTGATTTTCTTATTATTTGGTTTCTTCAGAAAATTTGGATTAGTGTTGAATAAATCTAACCTAGTTTCATTTATTTTATTAATTCTATCTTCTTTGTTTTTCTGCGTGTCTTTTCAATTTGTTGATTATCAAGAAATACATCTGCAGGTGTTTTACCTGTTGTATCATGGATTGTTTTATGATTGTAGTTATATGTTATTAATTCAATATAGTTATTGGTGTCCAACGTTCTATTAGACGCTATTAAAATTCGCATTTTCTCATTCAATGTCTTGTGAACTCGTTCTATTTCGGCAATGCCGGTTTACATGTTGAATTTCAATTTGAATATTGAATGTTGTTGTTAACCAACATTGAAGAGATTTATTTATTAGCCATGGGTCTTTGTCAAGTTTAATGGTTTTAGGTGGGCCTATGGAGTAAACAATTTGCAATAAAGCTCTTTTGGATTCGATCCAGGTTCTATCTGAAGTTTTAATAACTTTTTCAGTTTAGAATGTATATCTATACAAGTTAGATACCATTGTCCCGAAAATTCCCAGAAATCTACAACATATTGTTCTCTAATATTTTTACATTCAGGAGTAATTTCAAGGGGTCTGTCTGTCCTTTGATGTTCATGTTTAGCGGTATTACAAATAGTGCATTGATTTATTATCTTTCTTATTTCTAAAGCGAAATTTGGGTAGAAATATTTTTGTTTAAATGTTAATATTGTTTTATTTATACCACTATGTATATGTTCCTGATGAATACCATGTACTATGTTGCTAAATTCCTGCAAAATTTGATATATTTTAAAGGTTTTCTATTACATCTTAGAACTGTAGTGCCTGTTTTGGGGCAATTAATTTGACATATACTCTTTGTAATAAAGCGAAGTCAGGTTCACTATCTATTAAAATAGCTGTTCTGTTGCCGCAAAGTATTCTTTTATAATATTAGCTGCTAAATGTTCAGTCATGGTATTATAATTTATTTTTGTGATTAACTTACAAAAGTATTCTTCTGACTTTATTTCATTTTTTGTGGTTTTATTAAAAATTATTTGTTTTTTAAATGTTTTCAATGGTTTCTCCGTAATTAATATGTAATTGTTTTCGTTTTCCTTTGAGCTGTGGCAGTTGCCATGGTTACTGTATCTAGTACGTTAGCTTCTTCTAGCTTTATGCGTGACAGAGCGTCAGCGACGTTATTTTCTTTACCAGCAATATGTTTAATGTCAAAATCGAATTCGTTAAGTTTTATTTTATACCGCTGCAACTTCATATTTGGTTCCTTTAAAGAATGAAGCCACTGTAAAGGTTTGTGATCACTATTGATCTTGAAATGCCGTCCGTATAGGTATGGCCTAAAGTATTTAGTTGCCAAACAATGGCCAACAATTCTCATTGTTGAATATCTGATCTCATTTTAATTTAACGTACGACTTGCAAAACTTATTGGCTTGCTGTTTTGAAAAGTACAGCACCTAGAGCATAGTCTCTAGCATCTGTTGTCAAGACAAATTCTTTATTAAAATCTGGTCTTGCCAAAATTGGGTCTGAAATTATCAGAGCTTTTAGTTTGGCAAAAGCTTCATTAAAGCGACATTTTGTATATCTATGATGCTTCCTTTTTTTAGATATGATGTAAGGGTCTTACCTATTTTAGCGAAATCTTTTATAAATTTACGATAAAATCCGAAGAGTCCTAAAAATGCCTTTATTTATTTCGGTGTTTTTGGAAGAGGATACTTTTCTATTGCCTTAATTTTATCTGGATTAGGCTGAATACCATTTTCATTGATAATATGCCCTAGAAAACTTGTTTTCTTTTTTAGGAATTCACATTTATTTAATTGTATTAATAAGTTAGCTTCTTTAAGCTTTTCAAAACTTTACGAAGACTCACAAGATGTTGTTGAAGAGAGGTTGAAAAGATTATAATGTCATCTACATACACTAAACAGTGTTCTTCTGAGACATCTTTAAGTACCTCATTCATCAATCGTTGAAATGTTGCAGGGGCGTTTTTTAGCCCGGAATGGCATACGAGTAAATTCGTATAAGCCTGTTTTCGTCCTAAAAGCAGTTTTCTGATGGATTCTTCATCCATCTGTATCTGATGAAACCCTTTGGCTAAGTCCAAAGTTGTAAAATATAGACATCTTCCTAATTTATCTAGGAGTGCATCAATATTTGGCATTGAAATCTATCAGAAACAGTAAGTTGATTCAAGTTACGGTAATCGATGACTATGCGGAATTGTTTTTTACCGCTAGGATAGGGCTTTTTATATATATTTTTATTATATGTTTAATTTTTTGAAGTACTGGTTAGCGATTTAGTCTCATTAAATTTGAGCGATTCAAATTCTTTGATAATTTTACGTAGACCAGATTTCTCTTCTTCATTGAGATGAGAATCCCTAATGTCATTTCCTGAATTATCATCACCTATGAACTCTTGAATATTTTCTTGTATTAAGACTTCGTCATAAGTTATTGGGATTGTCTCTATCATTTTGAAGGAAATCCATTTAAAGTAACAGTTTTTAATTGATAGTCAATTTTCGCTTGACACTCTATCAATGTAGGGTTACCTATCAATATATCATATTGATCTGAGAATTTGTATATGAAAATGTTTGGAAATTAAATAAATTTATAATTTGCCAATTTATATATTCATCAAGGTGCTTTTGACCATTTATAGTTTTTATATTTGTTTTTTTTTTTTAAATGTTTTATGACCCAAATTGGTCTTTATTAAATTTATACTGTTACCTGTATTGATTAGACAAGTATACATTTTTCCTGCTATTTTTATATTTATAACTACGGTTCCGGTTTTTCGTTGGAGGCCGACTCTGAAAATCCGATTCGTCGTTTGCATAGCTTTCTGTAGTATCCATTGGTACATTGGACTTGCTGACTAACATTTTCTAGAGGCCTATTTTGGTCATATTTATGTGTTTTTTAAAATGGGAATTAGGGTTCTGACCCGGTTGAGCTTTATTTACTTGCGATTTTATATTCGTATTTTTCTGCACTGCTTGTGTTATTTGTGTGTTAGTATTGGAACTTGCTTTAGGAACGGGATTGTTATTTATAGGTGGAGCTTTCGAGTTAGCATTATTTTGTTTTTTATTTATATCTAGGTCATAAAGACCTTTTTGTTTTATGGCTTTCTCTAAACCCAAAAGTGTACTTATATCAGCATTTTTTAGTCTTAATAATAATTCGATGGGTAACTGGTCCATTATAACAGTTTCTATACTAGAGTTCATTAGTTCTGTGTAAATCACAGTGTTTGCGTTTATATTTTCTAACATTAGCTTATCACTAATTTCATATGATATATTTCTTAAATAATCTACGAGCTTACGGATCGATCCTCTATACTGAGCCTTTGTGATACGGTCAATGAGTGTTGGCAATGAGGTGCATGAATTGTAGTTCTCGATCAATAGTTGGCGAAGAGCCCTCCAACTGTCTGGTTGATGGCGATTAACTAGCATCTGTGAGTCTCCTATTATTAGATGTCGGATATTTTGGAATATCCGATTTTGCTGCAGTAAGTCTGTCGTAGGGTAAACTCGCAGGATGTGCTCCACTTGGTTCAAGAAGGGAGCCAAACCTCTGTTTCCAAAGACCTTCGTCTTTGAATATATCAGGCGAAAGCACCACATTTTGTTGCTCGGTCATGTTGAAAAAAAAAAAAAAAAGTTTACGCGTATAGTGTAACGTTAATGCTTATAGCACTTTAATATGTATTTTTTTTTCGGTTGGGTTTTGCAGTATAGCAATTGTAGCACATAGTTTGTTGCATATAGCGATTTTGTATGCTATCAGCTAACGATCAGTTCGTTTCACGGAATAATTATTAGAGGTCACCAAAATTGTCACTTTATAACTATCCTACCAGCTGCGCCATTAAAGTCTTTATTTTACATCAGGAAAATAAAACATAAAATTTTCGGTATTAAAAACTTTATTTAAACTTTTATTAAAACGATGTGTTTCGATTCAAATCGACTCTAAGACTGAAGGTCTAACTTATGCTAGCTTGGGTTTTTATAAGGATGCCAGAATGGATTTGTATAAAACCCAGATGTGTTCCGATCGCGCGCTTTAAGTGCTCTGTGGCAAAGTACATTTTTGTTTAGTAAACAAGTTTGAGAGCATTTGCATTTGGTGAAGCCAAGAAGCATTTCAACAGAATTTGATACTCTTAATGGTAAGTTTAATGTGGTTCAGTTTTGTTTATATTGTAGCGAGAGGGTACAGTGTGCTGATGGGTTTTATGTTTTCATTGAGTTTCATAACGTCACTGTATGTATGTACGCCGCGTTCAAGCAGAAGGCTTGAAGCGCAGGCTCAAATTACTTTATTCGTCGTTGTATATTTATGGAACGACAATGTTGTTGCGCTTATGTATATGTCGGACAATTGGTAGCATTATTTGAATTTAGTACAGCAACATGAATATTGTATGTGTCAAAATTGTAATAAAGAAGAATAGAGAAAACAGAACAACTGTCATTGCTGTCTTGTGTTCTTTATATCACTGAGAGTCGGTGAGAGGACTAACTGCAAATTCTCTCTCACTGAGTGTGACCCGTGCCTACGTGTTCGGTGTGTTGCCTCTTCCGTTGGTTCGTCCTGCGTACGTCACTTGAAGAATAGTGTGAGCAAGACTGGACTGGCTATTTGCTGTATGTGCGAATGAGCAGGATGGCAAGTGTGTCATAAGCACGCGGCGCAATAGATTTTGGCGACGAGCGAGCAAGGATGAAAAGAGAGAAGTCAGTCTTGCTAGAATATTCGTGGCACACAGACGAGATTATTTTGTGAAACGACGACAAGTGGAACGATGGCGCCGACGAAGGAACGGGGGGCTCACTGCTCGAGGTGCTAAGAACACTGAAGCAATAGACGCTTCGACATCAGAAGTGGATTCGCCCCTAACTCTGAGTTGCGCCAAATTTTGGAGCAACAAAATAGAAATTTTATGGAGATGCTGCGAACAATGCAAGCTAGCGTAGCGCCTCACGAGCCAAAGACGGTGTTTTTACCAAAATACAATCCCGAAGCTGCTGGCGCCGATCCATGTGCTTGGAGTATTACGGCCGACATGATTTTTATTGAAAACCCACTTGAGGGTAGTGCACTTGTGATTGCTCTCAGCAAAGCTTTGGAGGGCAGTGCGTCGCAATGGCTTTCACAGATCTGTTTTCCTGGCATGACTTGGGTTGAATTCAAGCAACTATTTAAGCAAAGATTTGTCGGTGTAGAAACAGCTGCAGCAACACTTCTCAAGCTGCTAGAAGGACGCCCAGGATTGAGAGTGCATGTCGTCGTACGCAAGCCGACTCGTCACTTCGCTAATGACGAAAATGAGAAATATGGAGCGCGAGGAATTGTTGGTGTCAGTTGTGCGCATACTGCGCAACTGGACAGCAGACTGAAAAAGCTTGTGTGCACCACAAACATCAAGTCGCGTAGCGAATTGCAGCAACAGTTGCAGGTATACGAAATCGGGCAGCGTCAAGAAACTTCGGAAGGCAGACACAACTTTGGGGCCAGAAAGGAAGAAGCAGAAATTTTCAAACGTCATTTGCCATTATTGTGGAAAGTCAGGGCACAAAATCGCAGACTGCCGCCAGAAGAAAAATCGGGAGTCACAATCATCGGGAAGCGGGCATGCTGGAGGCGTTGGTATGAAGCCAAAAGAGCAAAGTCGAACGTAATATGCTATAAGTGTGGACGGGCTGGACACATTTCTACTGGATGCCCTTTGATTGGACAAAGCACTGAAAAGAGAGTTAACATATGTTCAGTAATGGAACCAAAAGGTGTGCTCGTTCATTCTGGTGAGTTCGTTGATTTTTGCTTTGATTCCGGAGCCGAGTGTTCACTCATTAAGGAAAGCGCTGCTGGAAAATTCTCTGGAAAAAGACTTCATAATGTAGTAATGCTTAAGGGTATTGGAAACGATTCTGTATGTAGCTCTACGCAAATTTTGACCAATGTTACCATTAATGACTTTATCCTGGAAATGTTATTTCATGTCATTATGGACAAGTACTTGAAACACGATATCATGATAGGCAGGGAGATTTTAAGTCAAGGTTTCGAAGTGACGATTGAGTCAGACAGATTCTGCATTTATAAAGTAAAACTGATTAATGTTGTAACTGAACCAAAAACATATGAAGAATGTATTAACGAAAATGTAGAATTGAATGAAGCTGACAAGAGCCGTTTAATAAACGTCTTGAAACCATACATGGAACACTTTATCTCAGGAGTTCCAAAGACACAAGTTAACACAGGTCAGTTAGAAATTCGCTTAATAGATCCAAACAAAAACGGTACAAAGGCGACCATATAGGCTTAGTGTAGATGAGAAGCAAACTGTTCGTGCAAAGATTGACGAATTGTTGGCGGCAAATATTATAAGACCGAGCTGTTCCCCATTTGCGAGTCCAATTTTATTGGTAAGAAAGAAAAACGGAACTGATCGCTTATGCGTCGACTATAGAGAGCTAAATGCTAATACAGTGTCGGATAAATTCCCATTGCCTCTTATCTCAGATCAAATTGCAAGGTTGCGTGGGGGAAGGTATTTTTCTTGTCTGGACATGGCCAGCGGATTCTACCAAATACCTATTCACCCAGATTCAGTAGAGCGTACGGCATTTGTTACACCGGAAGGGCAGTTCGAGTTTCTGGCAATGCCGTTTGGTTTAAAGAATGCTCCGTCAGTATTTCAGCGGGCAATAATAAAGCGTTGGGGCCACTTTCGTATTCGTATGTTGTGGTTTACATAGATGATATATTGGTTGTGGCCGAAACTAAAATGGAGGCAATTTCAAGATTACAGACAGTCATAGAAACTCTCATTAAAGCTGGATTCTCATTTAATTTCGAAAAATGTACATTTTTAAAATCAAAATTGAGTATCTCGGTTACGAAGTAGAGGCAGGTGAGCTTAGACCTAATCCTCGAAAGTTGCAGGCATTAGTTGAATTGCCACCTCCGCAAACGGTCACGCAGCTAAGACAGTTTATTGGATTAGCATCATACTTTCGACAATTCGTGCCAAAATTCTCTGAAACGTTAAAGCCTCTATTTCGTCTTACTTCTAAAGACAATAATAGTTTTGATTGGAAGGAAAATCATGAAGCAGTGAGAAAGGAGATAATCTTTGCATTGACCCGTAGCCCGGTGTTAACAATTTTCGATCCACAGTATCCGGTTGAGCTTCATACAGATGCTAGCTCTGTGGGTTATGGTGCGATACTCATGCACAAGATAAACGATAAAAACCATGTTATTGAGTACTACAGTAAATGTACAACCCCAGCAGAGTCAAGGTATAATTCATATCTTTTGGAAACTCTGGCAGTATTTAACGCAGTGAAATATTATCAACATTATTTGAAAGGTATCAAGTTTACAGTATTTACCGACTGTAACTCTTTAAAGGCAATTCAACAAAAAATTGAGTTAGATGATAAGGTATATCGATGGTGGTTGTATTTACAATCATTTGAATTCGATATTGTGTATAGAAAGGGAAAACGCATGGCGCATGTGGACTTCTTCTCAAGAAACCCGATATCGAAAAAGTTACAGTTTGCTGACAAATCTCCAGAAATGCGTGTAAATTTAACTGAATTGAGTGACACCTGGCTTATAGCTGAACAGCAGCGAGATCTCGAAATAACATCTTTAATCTCTAAACTACAAAACCATGAATTGAACGAGAGTCTTGCTAGTACGTATGAGTTGAGAGCTGGATTGCTGTATCGTAAAAATTCAGAGGAATGGTAGAACCCGTTGGTTACCCGTAGTTCCAAGGTCTTATAGGTGGGCTGTCATTCACCACATTCACGAGGCTATAATGCACCTTGGTTGGGAAAAGACTCTTGACAAAGTGTATGGCTGTTACTGGTTTGTAGGAATGAGGAAATACGTACGAAAGTTCGTTGACAATTGCATCACGTGCAAACTATCGAAACCACAATCTGGGAAAATTCAACAAGAAATGCATCCGATTCCTAAAATCGAAATACCCTTTCATACGGTACATGTGGACATCACGGGTAAACTGAGTGGCAAGAACGACCAAAAGAGTATATCATAGTCCTTATAGATGCGTTTACAAAATACGTTTATTTACACCATACTCTGAAGATAGATGCAGCCAATTGTATAGTATCAGTGAAAGCACTTATTTCCTTATTTGGTGTTCCATCCCGTATCATAGCAGACCAGGGACGATGCTTTGCGGCATCTGAGTTTAAGGAGTTTTGCTCTGTGCATAATATCGAGTTGCATTTAATTGCCACAGGAGCTAGTCGAGCGAATGGACAGGTCGAGCGTGTAATGAGTACCCTTAAAAGTTTACTAACGGCGGTGGAGACAGGCCAACGTTCGTGGCAAGAGGCATTAAAAGAGGTTCAGTTAGCAATAAATTGCACATTCAGTCGGGTCACTAAGTTTAGTCCGTTACAGCTTTCAATTGGAAAAGACGTAAGACCATTAGGGATGCTATCGAATATTGTTGAAGAAAAATATGATAATCTACAGAATCTAAGAGCACAATCAAAAGTTAATATAGAAAGTAATGCTAATTATGATAAGGAAAGAAGCGATAAAAATAAGGCAAACGTTGTAAAGCATAAAGTGGGTGATCATGTTCTGCTCAAGTGCGAAGAAAGAAATCAGACCAAACTAGATCCCAAATTTAAAAGGCCCGTTTGTTATAACCGAGTTACTTGAAGGAGACCGATATTGCTTGAAGTCATTAACAAGCAAGCGAACCTACAAGTATCCTCATGAGTGTTTGAGGGCGCTACCGGTCGAGACAGTTTCTGCAGAGATGGATGAGGATATGATGAGTGGTGGCGTTGAAACAGACGCAAATGGTGGCGTTGAAACATACGCAAGAGACAGTGCCTGTGAGGTACTGGCGTTGAAACAGACGCAATTGGTACCAATGAGGGTACAAGTGGCGTTGAAACATACGCAAGAGACAGTGCCAGAGAGGGTACTGGCGTTGAAACAGACTCATAAAGGTGTAACGTCATGATCCAAAAGGCCTCTTCGAGAAACATAGGTAGACTTGGTGCGCTATCTGGACATTCATCTGTATGATTTGAATAACAAATTAGTTGTAAAGATTATGTTTAAAATTGATTTTAAGAAAGAGGAAGAAATACTTGAGCAGGGCATATCAACATGGATTGTTAAAATTATACACGAGGACGTGTAAAAGTCAGGATTGGCCGTGTCGGACAATTGGTAGCATTATTTGAATTTAGTACAGCAACATGAATATTTTATGTGTCAAAATTGTAATAAAGAAGAATAGAGAAAACAGAACAACTGTCATTGCTGTCTTGTGTTCTTTATATCACTGAGAGTCGGTGAGAGGACTAACTGCAAATTCTCTCACTGAGTGTGACCCGTGCCTACGTGTTCGGTGTGTGTTGCCTCTTCCGTTGGTTCGTCCTGCGTACGTCACTTGAAGAATAGTGTGAGCAAGACTGGACTGGCTATTTGCTGTATGTGCGAATGAGCAGGATGGCAAGTGTGTCATAAGCACGCGGCGCAATAGATTTTGGCGACGAGCGAGCAAGGATGAAAAGAGAGAAGTCAGTCTTGCTAGAATATTCGTGGCACACAGACGAGATTATTTTGTGAAACGACGACAAGTGGAACGATGGCGCCGACGAAGGAACGGGGCTCACTGCTCGAGGTGCTAAGAACACTGAAGCAATAGACGCTTCGACATATATATTCATATTCATATGTTTAGAGCATGAGTTGTGCAGAAGGCACTTTAATGTATATATGTACAATATATATATGTACATTGTTACTCATGCTATGAGTCGCTTATATTGCGCTCATTGTTCTTTATGAAATGATGCACATGTATTTATGTACATGTACATCTTGAGTCGCCAATATGCGCTCGTTTATTAGGTATTCTTTGAACATGTTAATGTAGGTATTTGAATACTCTACACCTCCCCTTTTAAAAGAATAACGCAGATTTGCGTAGTTATTCCAATTTTAATGATTAGTTCTATTTATTAATATATAGTTATATATATATATATATATATTTTCTTTTTTTGGTTGATCACACCGTTTTTGTTTTTTTTTAAGTAATTTATATTTTATTAATATGTTAGTAAAATTGTTTTGAAAACATTCTTAATGCAAATGCAATTATGTTTTTCGTAAATATATGTTTAATTAAATTTATATATTGTTTTTTTTTTTTTAAATTGAAATTTTATTCGTTAAAAATTTTGAACCTATCTTTATGAACTACCTGGGTTTTTTCTTTATTTTTAGTGATAACTATATTTTCGTTACGTCCTATTTCCTTAACTGTGTAGAGTCCTAAATAATTATTTTCCAATTTATGACCTTCTTCATTCTTTAAAAGTACTTTATCTCCTATCTTTAAATCAAAATTATTAATATTTTTATCGTATATTAACTTCCTATGAGCTTTTGCTTTTTCTAGCATTTCTCTTGCTCGTTTATATGATACTTCTAATCTAAATCTTACTTCTTTAGCATAATCGTCTATGTTATATATAGGAGTTATTCTACCAGATGTGTTAAATCAATGAATTGTCTTGGTAATCTTCCAAAGACTAATTCGTATGGACAATAGTCATGTATTATCGAGGTGTGGTATTGAAACAATAAGTAAAATATTGAATCCAAACATCCTAGTCGGTTTTATCAACAGAAATGTATGAACGAATGTATTCATTGAATGTTCTGTGTTACGTTCAATTGTCCCCAAATTCTTGGTGATGTGCAGTAGATGTAATGTTTTCAATTTTCATGTACTTGCACAAGTCAATAATCAATTGGTTTTTATACTCTGTTCCCATGTCCGTAATGAACGTCTTCATTGGACCGTACTTGAGTATAAAATTTTCGAAAATTGCTTTTGCAACTGTTTTTGGAGCTTTTATTTGGGATCGGTATCGTCACCAAATATTTAGTCAAATCGCAAATGATTGTGACTGCATACTCATTTCCTTCTTCTGTTCTAGGAAGTGGACCAATGGTATCAATCAGAACTTTGTCAAATGCTGTTGCTGGCGTATCTGTTATAGTCATGGGCGTTTTTGTATGCCTCATTGTTTTTAGCTTGCTGACATTTCAAACAAGTCTTTACATATCTGGTAATTATCTTAGTCATATTAGGCCAATTGTAAAATTTTTAATTTTTCTCAACGATCTAGAAATTTCTGAGTGGCCTCCTCTGCGGGGTCATCATGATATTTAGACAAGATTGCATTTATTTGAACAGTATCATTTTTATCTATCTTTGTCACTTTATTTAGTAGCGCTACTTTAAGAATTTTTAATATTTTTTTGCCCTTTTCTTTAAATTGTTTTATTGTGATAGATTCGAAAATCTCATCACTTGGTGACATTTGCAGTTGAGTGACTTTATTTATTCCAGCTTCTTGAATAAGCTTTTGGAAGAATTGATCTAAATCGAATTTTCCATTAGAATAAAATTGTTCCACATCAAATCTTGCAATAACTTGTTTACCGTTTTTTAACAAACACTTATGTTTGTCTAACTTTAGTAAAACAAATTTCTTGGCATCAACATTGTTGATTACCTGATAGATATTGGGCATTTTTATTTCTTTCT
The DNA here is from genome assembly GCA_018150935.1 of Drosophila pruinosa. Taxonomy (NCBI): domain Eukaryota; kingdom Metazoa; phylum Arthropoda; class Insecta; order Diptera; family Drosophilidae; genus Drosophila; species Drosophila pruinosa. The sequence goes on from JAECWR010000153.1 coordinate 13,272, forward strand.
GTTTCTGTTCATGCATTTTTTCTTTTCATTACCTGCGCAGGTATTTTTTTTGTCTTGCTGAAGCTCTCGTGTGACCTTCAGCACTTGTCTATTCATTGATTTAAGCTCTCCGATAGTTATTCGGGATAGAGCATCTACGACATAGTTATTTTTCCCCTTAAGATATTCAACTGTAAAATCATATTCCTCAAGGTCCAATCTCATTCGTGTTAATTTTGAGCTTGGATTCTTCATTGAGAATAAATATGACAGCGGTCGATGATCGCTTTTAACTAAGAAATGCCTGCCATAAATGTACGGTCTAAAATGGTTTATTGCCCAGTGTATTGCTGCTAGTTCTTGTTCGGTAGTGGACCTAATACTTTCGCCTTGTGTAAGGGTTCGAGAAGCGTATACCACTGGAAGTTGTTGACCGTTCTGGTCTTGTGTTAGTACCGCACCACATGCCTGTTTACTAGCATCTGTGGTTATGCAAAATTCTTTGCTAAAATCAGGGTACTGAAGTAATGTTGGTTGCATTAATGCCTTTTTTAAATATTCAAATGCGTTATTACAATCTTTAGTCCACTTGAATTGGACATTCTTTTGCAAAACCTCGTTAAGTGGCGTGAATAATCAGAAAAGTTTTTGATAAATCTACGATAGTAATTGCACAATGCAACAAAACGTCGAGATTCATCCGCATTTGTTGGAATAGGGTACTTTTCTATCACCTCATATTTAGAATCATCAGGCAATATACCTCTATCAGTTCATTTGTGATAGATATGTGTCTTCTGTCATGAAAAAATGTGCATTTCTCTGGATGTAATTTTAAATTATGCTGTCTGCACAGCTTGAAAACATCGGTTAAGTTTTTAAACATATGCTTCTCAGAGCATCCGATAACTACTAAATCATCCATGTATAAGAAAGCTTGTGAAGGCTGTAAGCCTGAAAATGCAATGGTCATCATGCGTTGAAAAGAATTAGGGGCTATTTTTAACCCAAATGGTATCGCGTGTAACGATATGAGACGGTGGCTGTAGAAAATTAAGTTATATTTCTGGATTTTTCATCTAGTTCAATCTGGTGGAATCCATACATTAAATCGAGACATGAGAAATATTTAGCTCGACCTAATTGATCAAGAATATCTTCTATTCTTCGAAGTGGGAAATTTATCAGCTAGCAATTTTTTATTGATTTGACGATAGTCAACTACCAATCGCCATCTCTTTTCTGCCGAGTTAGGCAATGATTTCTTGGGAACCAAGAGAAGTGGGCTGTTATATTCTGATATAGATGGTTCTACGATTCCATCCAATATCAGTTTCTTGACCTGTTTTTCGATTTCCTGGTTTCTGGCATTCTGTAATTCTTTAATATATACAGGCGTTTTGTCATTCAATCTCAATTTTTGCCTATAAAAGTTATTTGCAGATATGGTCTTAATTCAAAACCGAAAATATCGCTATATTCGGTGCATAGTTTGGTTAAATTCTTTTTAAACAAATGTGGTAATTTTAATTGTTTTAATACCTCCTCAACTCTGTTGCCATTTTCTTGCTCTGCTTCATAGATCTCATAGTCGTCTACTGATTCGCAATATATTTTTGCGCTATCAATTATAGCGTCTTCACTATTTGTATTTATTATGCGAATCAGCGCGTTTTTTGAGTCTACTAAAGCGCTTGCTACTATAATTCCAGAGTGTAACTCTTGGTTTGGAATTATAGCATATTTCTCACTAGTCGTTAGTCGTACCTTTCGTATAACTTCAGATCTAGCTGGCAGTATTATCTTGTCTTCGAGTGAGTTCAGTATTGGGACACTAATGTGTCGACATGTTGTGGGTCTTATTGTGAAAATCATCTGGTACTACATGAAAATCATACGGTATCAATATATCTTCAACACGTATGTCCAAATCAAGTGTGCCTATTGACTGTATTGTTCCTTGCCCAATTCCTGATATATTTGTTAAATTATTTCTATTTATTAAATTTGTATTGTTGTATGTATCTACTAGGAGATTAATATGCGAAGATGTTTGCATATTTTGAAATCGAACAAAAATACTTAAATTGAAATTGATTTTATAAAGCCTTGCTGTTGGCTGCTTAAGGGGTTGTTTGGTTTTCCGCTTGTATATGTCTTGCATTGCGGTTATTATTATTGTTGTTGTTGGTATTGTTATTTTGGTTTTGGTGGCCTCTGTAGGAACCTCGACCACTGTTGCTTCCTTGGTTACCGCCACGTGAACGATTTCCTCCGCGGTAACCACCTCGGCCTCTATTATTGTTGTAATAATTGTTCTGACCATTACCTCTGTTCTGGTAATTGCCTCTATTATTATTACCTCTGTAGTTGCTTCGTCCTCTATTGTTATAGAACAAAACAGTGTTAGAGTTCCCGGTCATTTCAGTGCAACAGTGTATATACTTTTCAGTGACACTATTCATGTCTCTGAAGTTACCTGCTTCAAGAATTGTTTTAAGTTTTTCATGTTCACAATTCTTGGTCATTGCAGATATAGCCTCTTTCGTGGCGAATTTCTCAGCATTGTCTACATTGCCGTCGTCCATGTAGGCTGCTTCAAGTGACTGTATACTGAGCTGCGGTTTCTCGCGCTGATGTCTTCAGAATATCAATTATTTCGGAAATTGTAGTGGCATTATCAAGTTTGTAAGCCAAGGTACCAATAACCTTAGTTTTGATCACCTCTACGGCCAACTCTTCTTGATTGCCTTTCGTTAAATTTGTCAATTTCAGTGCGGTGATGAACCTGTGTAAGTTCATCTTTTTGCCATCAAATTTGGGTATCGTGGACGAAATCTGTCGCACGTAATCCCGTGAGGCTGCCACTGTGTCTGTCATGATTGGTTTACTAGATTCTTCTGGAACTTCAGCAGGTAAGTCTATTACCGCAGGAATTGTGAGATCGTGAAGATCTTCTTCCTTAAGTTCTATTTCAGTATCCTCTTTATCTGATAGTGTGTAACCAGTATCAATTGTTACTGGTATATCGAATATAGTTGGTACTGTTAGGTTTAGGGTTGTGCCTGCGTTTAGCAGACAACAAGTTATCACGAAACCTATTTAGGAGTGTTGATGCCTGAGTCAACTGTTCCCTGATCAACAACCCTTTATTACTATTTAATAGTTGGCGTGCTTCATTAAAGCATTCTACCAATATTTGTACGTGTCTGTTGAGAGTTCCTTCTAGGATGTCTCTGTTTTGACTTACGCACTTGTACGACTTATCGAATGTCGTCTTTATTTCTATGAGTTGTGACTTTATTGTCCGCCACTCCATTAATATCGTTATTCACAATATAGAATTAGCGGTGCAGACGAACTTTTATGTTTACTATGTGACCCAGGTATAGGTTGTCCTCTGTTACCTCTACTACTTTTACGTAGGGTAATGTTTCTAGCACTATCCCCTTTTCTATTTTAGAGCAGTGTATGAGAGGTGAGAATGTTGTTTCGTGCGTATCCATGTACGCCGTTTCAAACTCACTCACGCTTATGAACGTATGAAATTGTCTCAATACCCTTAACGCTCTTAATATGAATAAAGGGTCTTTGTTGATTGTTTCACTTATGAAACTCTTCTAGTTGCTGTTTTTTTAGTTCTGACTGTCGTCAGAACCGAACCAGCCTAGTTGAAAAATAAATTTGTAATTACTGATTGTTATTAAAATTGTTAATTGAGAATTTGTAAAGGAAACTCTCAATTATTGGCTGTATTTTATTTTGTTTGTTAAACCAGCTCCTGGCTTGTTGATCTTGTTAAATACTTCTTTTTCAATTGCTTATAATGCATTGAGTAAAGTTTATACAGGATTGCAGCCGCTAACATTGCTATTATTACAAGCAATAAAGTTTCAATAGAGCTCAAAAGCTCTGAATGACCTGTCTCTATTTTATTCACAACGTTGGCCGTCGGATTTTCAACTTTAGATTGGGTTTTACCCATCTTGAAATGTTAAAGTTCAATATATATTAAAATGTGTAATTAGAATTTTCATTTGATTAAAATTTCAATTGTGGCTTTTTTTTTAAAATTGTGATTTGCATTCTCATGCAGAATGTGTTTATTATTCTTAATTGCCGATATGAAAATTTTTTTTTTTGTTTGTTTTAAAAATGGTCTGATCTTTGCATCTTGCGCATTTAGCTGCAAGTGCCAAAGAAATGTCTATTTGAGTGAATATATTTATATATATATATACACACCCAAGGTGTGTACTATTTGTATTATGTGTGTACTATTTGTATTATAATTGTATTTTACGTTACTTAATTTAATAATTTTGTTTTTTAAATTTGAAAATTTAACATTTTAAAATTGAAAATTATTCACTCAATTTTGTACAGATTCCTGCCTAATTGTCGCCTGGCTTTTCGGGACAGACTGCTGCCAAGCGTCGTTATCAACGCTAAGTTGTTACATGTTTTATTTTATGTAAAGTTAAAATATTTTTTTTTTTTTGAATTATCATAAAATTATTATCGAGGTGCGCACTGCGCGTTGCTGGTGCTGGCTGCACTGGCTGTTGTTGCTGATGATGCTGCCGTGTGACGGCAGGTGTGCTCGCAATGGGGCGAGTACAATGGTCCCTCGCAGTCCGCTGGGCACGTCTTCATTAGTTTTGGTATCTGTTTTGTGGTAAATTTATCTTGTTTAGTATATGTAGTTGTAATATTTTATGAGCAAGTGAGCTGCTCTGCAGTAGCTTTTGGTTTGCGCTTGTAATCTTTTTCCAGAATCGAATCTAGATAATCTAGTTCGTTCTGTAATTTTTGCGCGGTATCCCAATGAGGTGGGATTTTAATTTCGATTTTCCTTTGTCTTAATTTTTCTTTGACGCCACCGTGTTTGCGCTTTCTCACCATGCTACTCGCAAGCCTCACTTGTACTCACTCAGATTTATTGAAGATGCTGCATTGTTTGGCTGTTGTTGTTGTTGTTTCAGTGGCTTTTGTTTTGGTTTTTTAGTTAGAGGGTTTTTAGTAACCTCAATAACTCTGTGCACTCTCGTGCATCCATATTTTCGATGATTCCATTGAGCGCCTTTTTTTGGTCGCTCTGAATTCTGTGTTCTTCCAACACTTTTTCTAAATAATCCCAATCTTCCGTGGATATTATTCCAAGCGCCTCTTCTAGGTCGCTTTCAACGTTTGTCGACGGACTTGTTTCTTCCACTTTATTATCCTCCATATCCATATATCCATTGGTTGTTGTTGACGATTTTGTATTATTGTATCCTATCCTAGGTCCTCCTGGACCAACGTCACGGTCGCCATGTGATATGATTATTACAAGTTGAATAGATCTTGATAGACGAGGCACATCCGTGCCGATTGATTGCAGTTTTTAGAATATTTTATTAAAGTCAAAATGTGAGCGTGCAAGCTCTGATTCTTATATCTAACACGTATGTTTGTAATTATGTACTTATGTACTAAGAGGAATGTTCATATATATTTGAATATGTGTATATATTCATAAGCGGGTGAACGCTGCGTGGGAAACGCGCGGTCAGCATAACTGTATGTATGCATGCATGTACATACGTATGTATGTACGCCGTGTTCAAGCAGAAGGCTTGAAGCGCAGGCTCAAATTACTTTATTCGCGACATTGCCGTTGTATATTTATGCAACGACAATGTTGCTGCGCTTATGTATATATATTCATATTCATATGTTTAGAGCATGAGTTGTGCAGAAGGCACTTCAATGTATATACATATGTACAATATATATATGTACGTACATTGTTACTCATGCTATGAGTCGCTTATATTGCGCTCATTGTTCTTTATGAAATGACTCACATGTATTTATTATATTTGAGTCGCCAATATGCGCTCGTTTATTAGGTATTCTTTGAACATGTTAATGTAAGTATTTGAATACGCTACACTATACGAAATTGTCTAGGTAAAATGCTTGATCTGATTTTTGTTTTTGATCCCAATACCTGCACGGTGTCCAGATCAAATCCTATTTCCTCACCTGAGGATCCCTACCCCCTACTTTGGAGGTGTTAATTGACTTACCAACAAGTGTTTCGGATGCAGGTGTTTTACCGGAGAAGCGAGTTTGTTGTTTTCGGAAGACCGATTTTAAAAAAATTTCTTTGCTTCTTTTCGCGTACCGACTGGTCCCAACTTTCTTCGTGTATTGACCTGGACAAGGCAGTTGAAATTTTTTATTCTACATTAAACTCTCTGTTTGATGCTTGTGTTCTCCTTGGTACTCCACAAATGTCTAATAGACCGTTATGGTTTACCAAGGAACTAACAAAGTTAAAGAATAAAAAATCAAAGCTACATAAAAAATATAAGGAAACTGGCTCTCTCTTATATTTTTCTCGCTACCCTGTTACTCGTTCCGATTTCTCCACGCTAAATAATCTTTGCTACAAGGATTATTTGAAGAGGTGCAGACTAATGTTTCAGCGTGACCCGAAACGCTTCTATGACATCGTCAAATCGAAGCGGAAGACGTCAACACTTCCAACAACATTATTTTTTGATAAAAAGACATCTTTTACATCATCTTTTGATCGTGGCATTGCCGATCTGTTTGCTGATTTTTTTCAAACGACCTATTCCACATCAACTTTTTATAGAGCTCAGTCTTATCCGTATCAAGTAAACCAAGCGAATTGCATTTTTGGTCCCTTACTTTCTGAAAGTTTACTCTTACGTGAACTTAAGTCATGTAAACCAGTTTTTTCTCCTGGCCCTGACGGTGTTCCTAGTTGCATGCTTAGGTTCTGTGCAGAGGGACTTTGTAAACCACTTTTAAAATTATTTGAATTGTCTGTAGAGTTGTGCTCTTTCCCGAATCTTTGGAAAGAGTCTTACATTATTCTCTCTTGAAATAAGGAAATAAATCCAACGTTCAAAACTATAGAGGTATCTCTAAGTTGTCTGCTATTCCCAAAGCATTTAAGAAACTAATAACTTCTCAACTGCAACACTGCCGTAAATCAAGAATTTCACCCTACCACCATGGGTTTTTGAAATGTAGGTCTACTACCACTATCTTATTAGAATTCTCACCAATTGTTATTGAAGGGTTCCAATCCAAAATGCAAACGGGTGTCATTTATACTGATTTCAGTAAGGCTTTTGATGCTGTCAACCATAGTCTCTTATTATACAAGATCAATCTTCTTGGATTTCCACAGAACTTAATTTTGTGGATATCTTCATATCTTACATGTAGAATTCAAAGAGTATTTTACAAGGACTCTGTGTCCAAGACTGTCCAAGTCACTTCTGGTGTACCCCAAGGAAGTCATTTAGGCCCATTGCTGATTACATTATTTATAATTGATCTACCGTCCGTTATATCATACTCTCGCATAGTTATGTATGCAGATGATGTTAAGATTTGTCTGACTTTTAATGATCCCGTATATAGCCTCAGATTGCAATCTGACCTTGATTGTTTTCAATCGTGGTGGGCTATAAATTTATTAAATCTTAATTGCAATAAATGCAAACTTATGACATTTTTATCGGTATTCTCCATTTAAATAATTATCATCTTAATGATACTCCACTCGAGCGAATAGAGTCAGTAACTGATTTAGGTATCCTTCTTAATTCAAAATTAAAGTTTGATAAGCATATTTTGGCTGCTTCTAATAGAGCCATGGGTGGTGTCCTTGGGTTTATTAAACGTTGGTCAAAGGAATTTAACGATCCCTATATTACTAAACACTTGTACATCTCACTGGTTCGTCCTATTATTGAGTATGGCTCTAAGATCTGGTTTCCCCAGTATAGTGTTCATCAAGATAAGCTTGAATCAGTGCGGAAACAATTTCTTCTTTTTTCTCTTCGTAGTCTTAGCTGGAATCCCACAATTAGATTGCCTTCGTATCGTAGTATACTTTTTATTACTAAACCTTCCTTCTCTTTCTGACCGTAGAACTATAGAACGTGTGCAGTGTTTCTACATAGACGAAATTGACTCCTTGCAGTTGACAAGCCAGATTAGCTTTGCCGTTCCGGAGTCAGAACGACTAGAAATTTCCTTCCCTCTCTCTTTCCCGTTGCAGTTCTAACTATGCCAGTCACAATCCTTTTCGTATTTTATGTGTAAATTATAATAAATTTTCTAATCTTGTTAATAATACTGACACTACCTTAGAAATAGAAACCTTAATCCTACATACATTAGCTCGTATTTAAGAATAGTTCTAATTATTATTATTAGTAGTATTAGTATTATTATTATTATTTTATTCTTTTTATTAATACTATTTGGTTGTTTTGTTTGTGTTAATTGTTCGCGACCTCCGTTCCTGCACGTTATGCGATTGCCCCTCGGTCGGATGGGCGGGTGGTCGTGTCTGCCTAGGTCCGCGCGTTAACAAGCCCGAGCTTGGTGTCGCTGGGCCACTTGATCGTACTGCCGTTAGTACGTCAACGTCCAAGAATATTCCTAAGAAATAAATGAAAAGCCTCACTTGGAATTTGGTCTATGACCGAAACTCATGATCTTGAGACGCTGCTGCTGAAGGAGACATCCCTTCTCAATATTGAACCATGTTATTAAGCGCTAACGCAAATGATCGTCTCGTTGTAAGCTCAAAAAACCTAAAACTATCCCACAGAGATGACCCAAATATAGCACTGTATGGGTCACGCGACGATGTGGTGGATTGAAAAATCCAACGATCTCCTATTGGACGTAGTTGTCTGAGATCGCCGAAAACTATTGTTGAAAAACCTCTAAATGAGGTTTCTCTGTTATTAAAAATTTGATTGAGACGAGCATCTGAATGCGATCATTTTGGCACCGAACATTGATATTTCATCAATAATTAGAAGCTTAAGGTAAATAAACCTTGAGCGAAGTGTGTTTAATAAATCTGCTCCTAAGTCTTTAAAAGAAGATCCTGATTGATTCACGGGAAGTGAAAATATTGAATGAAGGGATGAGCCTCCAATTCTAAAAGCAGCTCTTCCTGTTCGTGCGCACAAAAGGATCTTAACCGTTGTGGGGTCACAACCTGGTCTACTGTTATATTGATGTGAAACGGACTGAAAAATTGCTGTTATTAACATACTTTTGCCAACATCTGCTCCGCTACCTACAAACTCATAAAATATTCTATTATTTTTAGCGTTATGCAAAATATGTGTATAAAAGGTTTTTCGTTTTTTGTAGATCTAATTATGCTTGCTAAGTTTTCAGGCGATATAATTGGCGGGAGCTTAATTATACGGAAATTATTTTCCGAATCTTCACTATTATTAATATTTCCAGTATTTAGGTTTAAAACATTTATTTGGGAACTTATTTCAGGGATGGCCAAAGCCCTAAACTGGCTGTCTAAATCATCAACCTGATTGTTCTGTTCTATATTTTCCTCGGCTTCTAGAGCCCTCCTAAGCACGTCTTCTAAGTCTTCTAAAATGTTGTACTTCCTATAATTAAATCTAATGGAATGGACAATATCTAGTAAATGCTTTCTCAATTTACTTGAAGCAATCCGTCGAGGCTATCTGGCAGCTGAATATAATGATCCAGCATTCCTAAAACAAATATGTCAGTAAAATCCTGATCCATTTTTCTAACTGTTGTCTGGACTTAGGCATTCGAACTCTGTGCTCTGGTCGTGATGTATTAATATAACTTCTGCGTTGCTGGTCTCAGATAAACGCATTCCTAAACAATAGTAAGCGGCTTCCTGAGCAGAAATCTCAGTTCCGGAAAAAAATTTGGGCGTGTGCCAATACTGCAGTTTCTGCTTGATGCTGAAGTTTCCTCTGTGAATCTCGTTTACAGCTTCACGAATCAGCTTTGAAATGCCTCTTCGGGATTCATTAATGTAATTAATAATGTAACTGCAGCACGCATAAGGATCCAATATAAACTGAATGTCCATATTGGCTCTTTGCATTGAAAGAATGTGCTTATTATAAGAATTAAATTTGAGGCTTTTTCAAGCCAGACCTAATAGCTAATAAATAGTCCTCGTAGCTGACACTCACTAGATTGTGAGATAGAAAATTTTCAAAATTACTTAAATGAGCTAAATTTTCGGAATCGAAACGAAAGTTTAAACACATTGCATTTTTTTAAATTTTCGCGATGAAGAGAATGATTTTCTGAATCTTCGATAAGGGGACGAAGAATTTCTGTTTGCGGCATGTGAAAATAAGGAATACCGAAGCGACAAATAAAGTTACGCCTTACTTCACGAGTACACGAATGTCCGTGATTATGCTTCAATATACTGAGCTAGCTCAGCATTTGTGGAATCAGTGATAATAAATTGATCAATGAAGGCTATTTCAGAAGTAATAGTCGCTTCAATCTCAAAGTCCACCAAAGGGGCATCTTTCAGCCAAAACATGCCGTGAATGTGAGGCGAACCACGTTGTTGGAATTCAACTCGCCAATAGTATTTGATAACGGGATGATTTCCAAAAACAACCCCCTGCTTCCTGAATATTACTAGCAATTGCCGATATTCAAAATACCTCGCACAAGTTACAGGATCTGATCTAATTAATCCAGCCTTTTCGCTGAAACTAAAATTCGAAACTTCTACTTCTGTAACTATTATTATTAATTATTAGCAATTCCGTCCACCTTGTCTCGGCAGCCGACAAGGTGATGAAGAAGGTAGGCAGATCGAACTGTCGTATCATTATTATTATTATTATTATTTGAAAAAGTGAGTCTCCCAACAGAGAAGGTGCAAGGCACTGCGACCATGGAGCTGCTTGCCTAATGAAGCAGAGCAGATCTTTTGTCGAGGAACGCACAATATGCCGGGACCTGCGGCATCCACGTGCAGATGTTTCCTCTTAGTCCACACCAAGGCTGGACAGTCGCACAGAATGTGTTTGGTTGTCTCGTCGTCCTCTTTGCAAAGTCTGCACTCAGCAAAGTCTGCACTCAGCATCAGAAGACAGACGCATTTTGGTGAGGTGATAGTTCACCGTATGATGGCCACTAAGAAAGCCAACGAGGAGGTGAAGATCCATCCTGGAAAGTAAGCTGGTTTTCCGGTCGACCACGGGATTGATAAGCTCCTTGGCTTGCCGCATCCCTGTTTGGACCGACCAGTAGCGATCAGTCAACCTAACAGCCTAACCTAACAGGGTCGAAGATGGATCCAGATAGGCTGAATCCGCGTGAGTCCGGTGACAAAGTGGCGTCATCGCGACCGTAGAGATCTGGATTCGCCACAGAACCCGGGAACTGGTCTTGCAGTAGAAGGTCAAATGTTTACCTGCGATCTTGAGTGAAAGAGCCATCTGCTCTTTTAAGAAGCCCTATTCCATTAGACGACCCTTAAGCAAATACTTTATGAAGCCTCGCTGCCTCTGGCAACGATTCTAAGCTACCACAGTAGCTGCGCCATGTATCGCGTTTAGTTCGTCTAATGCTTTTGTTGTAGTTGGTAAGTGCGTCCCGATAGACGTCCCAACTAACACGGTTAGATTTAGCCTTATTAAAAAGGCTTTTAACCCTCCTTCTAAGGACAGATAGTTCCTCATTCCACCACGGAATTTTCCGATTGACCCTTAGGGTCTTCTGGACTGAGCTGTCCTCGAAGGATGAGATAAGCACATCTTGGAGGGAATCCCCTCCAAGTGACCACTTGTCACACGTCTAGTTGGGCCCTTCGGGGCTGTGACCACAATGGCCGGTGGAGTGGGGGAAGGAACCTTGGGCACCAATACGGCCGCAGCGCTCGTGGAGGCCACAGGGGCAGCTAATGCTGGAATCCCTGAGGGAACCACTGGCGCCGTTGCCAGAGCGGCACTGGCAGGAGAAGGAGCGATTGAGGATGTGGATGGAGCAGGCGTGGCCGATGAGGCTTTGGGAGCTGAATTCTTAAGGATTAGATTGACCCTGCCAAAGCAGAATTTCACCCTCCCTTTGCACTCCGTCAGAGCCCTGTACGACTCCTCGTCAACCAACATTGCGAGGTGAGTCGTTGTGCCGTGCAGGCTGTGCTGTACCACCCGCCACAGCTTCGTGGAGTAGCTGCTGGCGTTCTGGAGCCCAATAAATTCAAGGATGGTTGCAGGAGTATACTCAGCACTACTGGGAAAGTAACCTCTGATGAGGTGAGCCTTGGGGAACTCCGTTTCCTCCAACAATTTGACGTCAAGGGCGCTGATGGACCTGATGTGTCCAACAGCCCCCTGATCCAATTGGCAGGGCTGCTATCCTTGCACACCAAAAGTAGCCACTCATTTCGGGGTAAACAGCCCTCGATACCTGGACTAACCGTTGGTGTAGAGTGCAACAGCACCGCCTTTAATATGCTGAATTTCAACGTAGCCAACTGCTCCGCTGAGAGGGGTTTGGTAGGATCAGCCGAAGTGAAGCCCAATTTCACGCTGCTAACCACTTGGCTGAAGAGTGGTTTCGTGGACTCCTTATGAGTCTTTTGGACCTCTTTGAATAGCTGGTGGGCTCGACGATGGTATCGTCAGCTCGCGTCCGTTTAGCCTTGGTGTTAGCGGGAGGCGCAGTGGCGATAGCCAGTTCTCTGTTAGAACCCTTTGCGAGTGCAGCTTTAAAAAGCTTCTTCTCGCGGCTCTTCAATTTAATGAAGGCGTCCTTAGATTCCACCCGCAGCAACTGGATCTGAGAGCCTGCTTCCGTAAAGCCTGACCTCTGAGAGGCCACGGAAGCGTCGTCAGCAAGCTGATTCGGTCGCAGTTAGCTTCCTCGTCCGAGGACAATAGCTCGACGGGTTGCTGACGGACTGAACCGCTACTGGACGGAAGTTCAGCACCAGCGAACCCTGTGTCCAAGGGAGTTCGTGGCCAATCCGTGTCCCCTAGAATACTAGAGTCGAGACCCGTAGTATTGGGGGTGGAGGCCAGCAGCCCACTGGCTGCAGTGCTGGTGTAGGGGTCAGCCATGAAGCCGTCGCCCAGAGATGATACTTTTAAAGCCGTATCAGACTTTTCTATTTTGAAATTTTGATCCATTAGGTAAGATCCGAGGAGTTGGCGGGAAGGGAAGGTCATCCACGGCATAGCCCGCATACCGTGGAAAGCCTAAATGAAACTGGAGGACGACAGGTATCCAGAGTCCGCATACTAGAGACCGGGCTACCCCCGGCCCCACTATATCTACGTTGCTTGAGATGCAACGAATGGAACAGTCTCGGTTATATAAGAAGACAACCACTGTTCGTTTACTGTAACATTATGCTTTCTATAAAGCTCTGTGCTAACTAAATACCTAATTGCTTCTACAATTTTTAAGGGTGTAATGGTTTCGGCCATGAAATCATGGCTATATTCCATTCTACATTTGAGGTGTAGCTGAACGACCTCGGCTTCATGAAAAGCTCGTGGGAGGGAAGTCACGATATTGCTTATTGGAATTGGAACATTGACAACAGCTCCTTTAATTGTGCTCTGACGCTCATGACCTAAAGACTTTCTAATCATGAATGGTAGGCGAGGAGAAATAAGGCGTTCCTCTAATAAAGTAACCCCCTTAAGGCATTCAGGCAACTCTGGGAAATCTAATTCATCAGAAAAAAGTTTTTGGCTTAATGCCAGATGTAATATTGCGGTTGCATGTCTTGCAAAATGTTAGAAAACTGTCAGATGAAATGTAATGACTTCCATTATCTAAAATTTCCGCACTAAATTCACAATTATCTATTATGAAAGAACGTGGTATCCTAGCTATCTGATGCGGAAACCACACATGAAAGTCAAATTTTATTTAGTCCTAATTTAACTAATCTATTAAAATTCTCCATTAGTGATTCTAAGATCGTGGGACGTGGCAAACTATCTACATCCTGCAAGATATTCGCACGCTCATCTCTGTTATAGTCAGCATTTCGACGGTTCTCTAATTGCCTATTTTCACTATTTTCCCTATAGTGACTAACTCGCTGACTAATCCTTCTCAAGGCATCAAATGGCGCTTGTCTAGCTAATAACCGGGCACTTCGCCATCCCGCAGTGTTTCTAACTTGTTCAACTATCCTGCGAGTAATATTATTCTAACCTGAGATCTGTTAACTCTTTCTAATTATCGTTCTAATACTCGGCGCTCAACCTCTGTCCGTCTAACTGTACGAAGCGCAGTGTTCCGTCGTTGTTCGTTGGCCCTGTACTGTGTCTTCTAAGCTCTGAGTCTCCTCTTATTTTCTCTCTGTGAATTTATATTATTAGTGTTTTGCTCCTGCATATATTCAACATTTTCTCTATTTATTCTGTTTCTCAATTGTCTTGAACGAGACCTTTGAGAAGCAGATTGGCGAGTATGTCGAGGCATATTTAAATGTTGTTTAAATGTTGTTGCAAAAATATATATTTACATATATAGATAACAATTAAAATAAATAAAATACAAAAATTAAACAATACGTAAATTTTAAAGAAATAAATTAAATTAAAATAAATTAAATTAAAAAGTAAATAGTTATTTATTCAAAGACTGAAATAAAGCTGTTTACATATGTAAATATTGTTGTCCAATCTTTAAATATGCATACACGCTTTAAAAACTACAGTCTGTGTATGTTTGTATGCATGCATATACAAACATATGCCTAAACCAATGGGAATTAATAAAGACCAATAGTCACCACAGCAAATGTTCGTCGTCTTACAAAATGTACTTATGCACATACATATGCACAAATGCACATATGTATCTACATACGTACGCAAGAACTGGCTCACGCTACACTATTAATCCAAATAATAATAAAAACAAAATCGAATTTTGTGCTTTCACCGACACTAACACAAAATTCACTTTTATATTTAATTAATAAATTTCGCAATAAAATTGCGTTTCTCAAAATTAATTTTATTAATATTTTACTTCACAATAAGCACTCCCTACAGTCACTCGCTTAATCGCGCCAAACGAATAGAGAAACATAAGAACCAGAAAAGCAACTCTGTATTCACTTTTAACACTTTTCCTTTTGGGCGCGTGCCAAATCTAATGGTCGATCTATCCCTTCCCACTCTCTCACAATTTTGTCCGTTAGCGCTTTCTGTGCATTCTCACACGCAGTGTAAGCCAATAGTAAAAAACAGCGAAAAAAAAACAAATCGCAAATAATGTGGGAAAGACAATCAAAAGAGGAACAAAATCTCTTGAAACAATGACAGGTTGAACCCGGGTCCACGGATCCAGAGTGCAACACACAAGCCACTGCACCACTCTCCCATTTATTCGATATTAGCATAGTTTCATTAAAGTAATGCTATTCATATTATTATTTGCCATTTCTATGAATTGATCGTTTGTGGATAAGAGAGGAGGTGCATTCCAGAATAGTGGAAATGGGAAGAGAGCCTAAAACTATGTGTTTCACCTTGCACCAGCGCAGCATAGGCCCTGTGATTCCAATGGAAACTTCGGTGAATTGCAATGCTGACATAGGACAGACAATGAACTTATAAGAACGCAGCGAAGATCTTTGTGGGCAATTACGGAACCATATTCAAATGCAGCGCGATTCAAGTTAGTATTCGAGACTGATCTTCTACGTCGAGCTTGGGCACGCTTCCTTTCATTAGCTGCTACACTTTCCAACTGCGTTTGGTTGTTTCAAATATTCTGCACTGTGCGCCTAATCTAATCACCATCTTAATGATCTTTGCGAATTTGGTTACAATCGGATAAAAGACACAGAAGTTATTAAGATATTACTTTTATAAGGCGTTACCACATGCAACTGCTAGTGCTGCCTAGTTAGTTGCAATGACACTCTGCGACATAATAATGGTGTTCAATAAACCAACTAAAGTGCCGCCAAGCTAATAATTTCGAACAAAGCAAATTTTGGTATATTTTTGAAAAATATAATATTTTGATGGTAAAATTGGGTGGCGGGTATCTCACGGTCGAGCACACTCGACAGTAGTTTTCATAGGTAACAACGCTAGAAGTCTTCAACTATCACCAATAACTCCATGTGTGGATTTTGTGGATCACGGTCAAGGTCAAGGTCATGCCATATACTCATGCGCAGTTTTTTGCAATGTATCACCCTCTCTCCGGCTGAAAGAAGCGAAAAGATTGGACTTATACCTTAATTGTTTAAGAAAGGAACGTCATGGATTGCCGTACGTGTAATATGAAGCACCATTCACTACTGCATTTTAAGTTTGACAACTCTCCGGATCAACCTAGCGAATCCCAAGTGTCCCAGCCCCTTTCACAAGTTCTTTCCATCGCATATCCACATACTACCAGCGCTCTAAATGCCCATAATCTCAACAGTGATGTCTGATTTCTAGCAACCCCAGTTGCCCTTATCACTTTTGGATCCTGATTCATCTAAATACTTCAAGTTTTACGCAGCAATTGAGAAGGAACAGGTCATCGGCTTCCATGTCAAGCTTACACGTTACCAGTTACCAGTTATGACTCCGAGGGTTACACAGTTAGACAGTTAGCTTTAGATTTCGAGACAAATTACGTTGCCAACCTAGTTTCTCGGTCGACATAGCAGATTGGAATATTCCCGAAAATATTATATTAGTGGACTCACAACTCTACAGGCCCCAGAATATCGACTTACTCATTAGAGCCAGCCAAGGTTGGACAAATTAAGAGAGATTACGGATTGCTGCTGCTCCAGAAAACGCGTTTTGGCTAAATGTTATCGGGAGGCGGTCGGAAATCGAGTGGAATCACGATGATTGCCACTTATGTTTCATCGATCTGTTACTCAAATGATTTTGGGAGATCGAAGGTGGCATCCTAGATTCCGAAAAGGTCAAGCAAGAGGATATTGATTGAGAAGAGCATTTTAAATTCCATTATTCTCGCCTACACTCGGGAGAATTTTCGAGATAAAGAGAAGCTTTTGAAGTTCGACGATAAAACAGACGTGCCAAAGGCTCTTAGATTTTCCTGGTATCCAGCTTAGGATGAATTAATCATCTCCGTCTTGAGGAAGCAGTTTACTTACAAGACAACAAAATGCTCAATTCATTATGTAGATATTCAACTGTAGAAAATCTATTTATAATATTGCTGCAGCAAGTACATGAACAGAGGTGGCAGAGGTCGCTGCAATAAGTGCGTAAACAAATTGGGCTTCAGAGAAAGTGATACGTAAGAGTTTTCTTTCGTACTGATTTATTTCCATCAAAGCAAGGGTTTATATAGCTCTTCTCTGAATGGCTAGATATTTATTTAGGTCTAGTTTTAATCTTAATGATAGGAATGTATTAAATAATTATTAATTGCATGCATGTCTGCAGAAGGCCATTGATTGTTTAGGTCAGCAGAATGTTTTTGCTTAGTTGCTGTAATTCTATATATTGTTTACTCAGGTCTTTCTTTTTAATACGGTATTAGGTCCAGCTGTTTCATTGTCGTTGATCATATCTCCAAAGCGAGCGAACGACGGATGAATATTTGATTTTAATGTGTCTGCTCAAGGTTATCATTGGATTGCGTAGTGTGCATAATATTAGTTAGTTCTACAAAGGCTGCTGACGGCGATAAAGGAAGTTAATCTCAAACTTGATTAATCCTTCTTTACTTATTGATGGGATCCGAATAAGCTTAAATATATCCAGTATTTGTGTAGATAATAATGGAAGAGTAATCGTAATAATTACGTGATAGTTGACTATAGTTCCTTTTGTAGAGTATCAGCATTTTGTTTGAGTACACTGGTAGCATTTGTTCATTCTTTAAGTCCTCTCGTATCTTATTTAGTTATTGCTTTAACTGTTGTGGTGATATCAATGTCGGACTAATTATATTATGACGAATATCTGTTAATACATTGATGAGCTCGCTTTGCATTCGGTGTAGATTTGTTGCTATGAGCATCAACTGAGTAGTAAGTATAGTGTACAATTGAAAGGACTGAAACTGATGTCTTTCTTTCTTTGCCGTAGTTTGATTTTCGAGGAGTTTGAATAGGTGGTCTTCATTGTCTTTTACTTTCGTCATAGTTTCGGACATTTTAAGTGCGTAATTTGAATCTAGGACTTCAAATAAGCTACTAGCTATGTCCAACGGTGCTCGTCGTGATACCGTTTTTGTTATTAATTAATTTTCTACTTGTAGCTCTTCCTCGATTAAATGCTTAAAATATTTATACATGCTTGTGCACGCATGAATTTCTTCAAGTCTACAATATATATTTCCAAATTGTTTTTCTTCCATTAGAAAATGTTGTAATTTCCTGCCAATAATTTTTAAATCGTAGTATGCCACAATGTTCCAGTCTGTCATTGCAAGTTGGGTGGTGCCAATCTTTTCAAAGTATATTCCTGGTTTCGCTCCAAAATGTGTAATGTTGATGGAATGGGCCAAAGCAATTGATAATAATAACATCATAATTAGCAAAGGAGTTGTTAGAGATGGTGCAGCCAGTTGTCTGCGTTGGCATCTTGCTCCTTCTTTGACTTGTTCATCATCTTCCAGTGAATGTTTGTAGTATGGCATTTCTTCTGGGAATATCATTTGGATTATTTGACATTGGCACATGTGAACAAGAGTTCAGTATTGCCTCCCATCTCGATCACTACGGTATCTAATTATTCGTAATTTAGATCAGCTGTTTTCGATATATAGATGCTGCTTCCCATAGTCCGCCGAAGTGAGGCGCTCTGGGAGGGATAAATCTAAAGTTTACTCCCTTTTGGGTGCAGCTTTCAATTATAACTGTTTTAGCCCTCTTTGAATATATAGCTTCTTCCAGTTTTGAAGCTTTTTCCTGCTCCCACGAAGTTTGATACATTGTCACCATGTAGAGTTTGACACTTCCCACGTCGGCAGATGAATTATAAGGCGCTAAGAACGCATTTGCAAATTGTGCAGAATGCTCTGAACAGAGTTTCTGTTTTTGTACCCAATTTAAACGCTCTGCTGAAGTCCCTTCCAGAAATCATTAATTTTAAAAATACTATGATTTTGTTCAATGCAAAAACAGCATATAAATTTGTGTTCATCTTCCGCTGAGTCATACGTGTTTTGTTTAATCTTGGCTTTATCCGAGTTAGTAGCTTCCAGTGTCAGGAACCGTTGTTCCATAAAGGCTAAAAACTTCTGATTGACTGAGTCGTCAAAACGCACAGAAGAAGTGGATCCATGGGCTTGTCTATATATCAAAGTTATTTAATGCTGATAATGTTTCCTTTATATTATTATGCATTCCTTTTACCGAATTGGCTTTATTACTAGTAGTTCTTGGATGATCTAGTAATTCTTGAATGATGACATTACTGAGCAATCTTTTAATATTGAATGGCTCTTCTAGCATATTCCATGCTGTGTTGTAATTTTACTCTGATAGGAAGAGTTTGCGAATAAGTCATCGCAAACATTACATGATTTTTTAAATACCACATCTGTTGAATGGTGAATTTTGCCGTGGCTTCATGAATCATATTCTAGAACATGTCATGAAATTGTTACCACTTTAGGTAGTCTCAATCAATTTAAGAAAGGAAACCATAACTTGTGCGGTGTTTACATCACATGAGTACATCACATGAGTGAGTACAGCAATCTTGGCCATCATGTAATGTAACGGGTTGTAACCGAGACTCACTGGGTCTGCTGTTGATATACTGATTTATTTTTGATATATTTGACGCCATCGTAATACTTTTTCAGTAAAGTATTCGTCGTCTACATGATCGTTGCAAATAGACTGAATATTTTTTATACCCGCCCACCCAAAGAGATCTAGGTGTTCGTTCTTGCGGACAGACGGACAGACAGATATGGCTATATCGTCTCGGCTGTTGACGCTGATCAAGAATATATATACTTTATGGGGTTGGAGATGCTTCCTTCTGCATGTTACATACATTTTCGGTCGGCTCAAAGCCATAATACCCTTTGGGTAGGCGGGTATAAAAATGCAAAATCCACAAGCAAACGATCATCAACCTTTTCAGTTCGGCTCAACCGAGAAGGTACTAGGTATATATTGGGAGCCATCTACCAATATGTTCAGGTTCATTTGCAGATTCTCGAGACGTACGGGCTGAGACCGCAGTTCCACCCAAAAGAGAGATACCAAAGGCTATCTGTACGAAAGCTTCATACCGTTAGTGTCACATATTGGTCGAACTTCAAAACCGTCCTTCATTGGTTAGTCATGGATCCATCAACTTAAAACAGTTCGTGATGCACAGAGTCGGAGAGATCATGGAACAATGGTGCTGGGTTCCGATAAAAGTGAACAAGAAACCACAGCTGCCACAATGAATAGGTGGACCTGACTTTCTAAAGATTGAAAGCAGCGACTGGCGAGGCGCACTTGATGATCACGAGATAATTAACACGGCGGAAATTCGTAAACATGTCCGCGTTATCCAAAGTCTACCCTAGATCAGACCTAACATGGAGTACTTTTCCGACTGGCGTCGCCTATATCGAGGCGTTGGAACATTTGTACTCAACATTGAGCGACTACGAGAAAGACTACTATTACAAAAGTGCACATAGATACAGCACAAGCTCTGCTGTATAGGCAGGCACAAGCGCTCATAATCACCGAATAATTAATAATTAAAAATTCCAAGTTGCCCCTAATTGTAGAGCAGATTGATTGGATTGAATATATACTTGGACAGCAGAAACGTTATAACGAGCGCAAAGAAAAATGGACTCAATAGACTTCATGGAAGATGCAATAGTTCTTCCATGAGAAAGCTATATAGCATTTTTGGCGATAAACAAAGTATCATCATCCCGCACACGAAACTGCCGTAAACGATATAAAAGGCACCTAGTACATTCCGCGATTACGAGTATTGTATAAATCGGTTCGGAAGCGGTGCCAACAATGGAAGGTGACTAGATCCGAGCCAGAGACACCCCAAATGGCTCGTATACCCAAAGCCAGATTATGTACTTTTGAAAAGCTTTTCACATATGCTGGTGTGGACTATTTCGGCCCAATATTGGTCAATATCGGCAAGGCGAAGAAATGGATTGCACTTTTACTTTTTATACCCGCCTACCCAAAGGGTAGAAGGGTATTATGGCTTTGTGCCGACAGAAAATGTATGTAACAGGCAGAACGAAGCATCTCCGACCCCACAAAGTATATATATTCTTGATCAGCGTCAACAGCCGAGACGATATAGCCATGTCCGTCTGTCCGTCTGTCCGTCCGTCCATGAACACCTAGATCTCAGAGACTATAAGAGATAGAGCAACAAATTTTTCGCGACAGTATGTCTTATTGTTGCACACAGATCAAATTTGTTTTTGATTTTGGCCACGCCTCCCGCCCCGTAAATCGAATAAAATGAATTGCCAAGCGTCGTTTTAAACCTAGAACGTTCAAATTTGGTACGCACAATACCATCTTAATGATCTCTGCGAATTTGGTTACTATAAACTCCCGCCCACTTACTTGCTTCGTACCGCTGTTCGGCAAATGGCTGCAAACCATTTTCAACGACAAACATGAATTTAAGACATCGATGGCACCAAGTGCAACTATTTGGAGACCGATTTTAGCAACGATGGATAAAAGAATTTACCCCTATGCTGACACGACGTACTAAATGGTTTCAAAAATGTTATAATCGTGGACTACCAAGAAACTTTTGGTCAAAAGGAAGAGTGATCAAACTATCCCAGGAAAAGATGGACAAGTGATCCATGACCATTCGACCTGCACAGTGCTATGGAAAGACCTGCAACAAAAGTAGCGGATGTCGGTTTGTAATGATGGTAACCGACCCGAGGTTCTTTTCTTTTTTCTGTATTTTATTCCTGTTGTCAATCCTTTTTAGGTCATTGATTTTAAAAAAATCCCTAATGAAGCAGAGCAGATCTTTCGTCGAGGAACGCACAATATGCTCGGGACCTGCGATATTCACGTGCAGATATTTCCTCCTAGTCCATTCCAAGGCTAGACAGTCGCACAGAATGTGTCTGGTTGTCTCATCGTCTTCTTTGCAGAGTCTACACTCATCATCGGAAAACAGACACATTTTAGCGAGGTGTTAGTTCACCGTGTGATGGCCACTAAGATATCCATCGAGGAGGTGAATATCCCTCCTGGAGAGTAAGCTAGTCCTTCGGGATTGATAAGCGCCTTGGCTTGTCGCATCCCTGGATGGACAGACCAGTAGCGATCAGTCAACCTAACAGCCCAGGTTTTCACAATAGCTGAGATAGTTGACCAACCCGCGCCACAGAAGGGCTCTGGGCTTACTCTTAAAGAAGAGAGGACTAAAATGGCGGCTTGAATGTCAGAGAAGATGTAGATGTTCACTCCTCTAATCCCCTTCTTTAGGATCAGAAGGCAGCAGAACTCGATGGCATGAACCTCAGATTGGAAGACTGTTTGCCATAGCAATTGAGGTTTTGCAATTGAGTCTAAATATCCCAGCTCCAACCCCCTGATCAGAATACCAGTAGATTCAGTATCGATTCCATTGCTGCGGTAGGACAGGTACGAAGTGCACCTGTCATTGAGAGGCACAGCAGCCTGTGCAATTTATTGCATTTGCTGCTGGCAGTGACCTGCGTAACCTTTGGCTACCACACAGTAGCAGGGTAGGTGACGATGGGTCTGACCATCATGGCAAAAATCCCCAGATGGTACACGATTTAAGACACCAGATACTACCAAAGAATCTCCTGCAGGCCCACATGGCATGGGTTGCCTTAATGATGGTGTTGCTGAGGTGGGAGTTCCAATTTAGTCTTTTTATCGAGGATTACCCCTAGATATTTGACCTCGTTGTATAGCCCCACAGGGGTGCTGATATAAAATTGCCCAATGTCAACGGAATAGTGCCTAGTGAAGGGAACTATAATAGCTTTTTTGTGGATTTATGCTAAGACCAACTTACCGTGTTCACATCTGATTGCATAAAATCTGTCACGGTGCTGGGATACTTCCCGGTCACTATTAGAGGCAGGTCATCAGCATAGCCCATTGCTTCAACGCCATGCTCGGAGAATATGACGAGATCTCAGAGACTATAAAAGCTAGAGCTACCAAATTTGGAGACAACATATATTTTATTTTAGATGTTGGCCCCCTTTCGCCCCCGTAAATCGAAACAAACGATTTTCAAGCATAATGTTAAAGCTAGTACGTTCAGTTTTGGCACACACAATACTAATGATCATCATAATGATCTCTAAAAATTTGGTTACAATCGGATAAAAACATAGAAGTTATTAAACTATTACTTTTATAGTGGTGTTCAATAAACATAATGAATAATGATAATGAATAATGATAAACATAATGCTACCAAGCTGATCATTTTGAACAAAATTTATTTCGGTATATTTTTTGGTATATTTTTATTATATTTTTATTAGTGTATTTTGCAGTATATGATATGATATATCATGATATTAAAATATCGATGGTCGCTCTTGTTTATTCTTCAGTAAATTGCGTGGCGGGTAGCTCACAGTCGAGCAAACTCGTCAGTAGCTTTCTTACTTGTTTTATCCAATAATTATTTTTATTTTCATAATATTATATCATTATTAAACCCTGCGTCTCAAGAATATCTTATTTTATTCTCTAACACTCAAAATGTTATAATCAAGGACAGTATTAATTCTATGAACGCCCTCGAAATAGAGTTAACTAGATTTTACTTGGTGGTTCGATCGAAGAAATGTTAGCACTTTTTATCTTTTTACTAAATGCACGACCGCGTGAAAACAAACGCATATTAATACTACTACGACTAAGTTGCTTGAGTCAAATTACTCGATGCACCTCTGAGGAAAATTTGGTCAGAAGGCATTCTTTAGCCCACACCAAGTTTAAGAAGGGTATCTGGGTCTCAACCAGATTATCTAGCGGAAAAACAAAAGCAATATTTAACAAGTAAGAAAGCTACAGTCAGAGTTTGCTCGACTGTGAGATACCCGCCACCCAATTTTACCATCAAAATATTATATTTTTCAAAATATATTGAAAAAATACAAAAAAAAAATATACTAAAAAAATACCAAAATAATATATCAACATTATCTTTCTTCGAAATTATTAGCTTGGCGGTACTTTAGTTGGTTTATTGAACACCATTATTATGTCACGGAGTGTCATAGCAACTAACCAGGTGCAGCTGCACGTGGTAACGCCTTATAAAATTAATGTCTTAATAGCTTCTGTATTTTTTATCCGATTGTAACCAAATTCGCAGAGATCATTAAGATGGTAATTAGTATTGTGCGCACCAACATTTAACGTTCTAGGTTTAAAACGACCCTTACAATTCGGTTTTATTCGATTTACGGAAGGGAGGGGGCGTGGCCAAAATCAAAAACAAACTTGATCTGCGTGCAACAATAAGACATACTGTCACTAAAAATTTGTTGCTCTATCTCTTATAGTCTCTGAGATCTCACGGCTGTTGACGCTGATCAAGAATATATATACTTTATGGGGTCGGAGATGCTTCCTTCTGCCTGTTACATACATTTTCGGTCGGCACAAAGCCATAATACCCTTCTACCCTTTGGGTAGGCGGGTATAAAAATGGAAGTCCAAGAGGCTATAAAAAATGTTTATATACGTATATAACTAAATAAACAATGTAATTCTATAAATATAGCAATTCGTTTTATTCATCCGCAATCTATCTGTAATTTTTCTGCTATGTCGTATTTAAGATGATCTATCTCCATGAACTAAAAACAACACATCTCCGCCGATAATAAGCTGGATGAGTTGGTGTCGTTTTTCAAAACGACATATCTACTCCGAACTCAAAATGACATATCTCCTAGCGGAGTTGTGTCACTTTCAAAACGACATATCTCCTCCGAACTCGAAATGACATATCTCTAGCGGAGTTATGTCGTTTCAAAGCGACTTATCTCCGCGCGAAGTTATGTCGCTTTGAAACGCCAGTAACTCCGCCTAGAGATATGCCATTTTGAGTCGGAGGAGATATGTCGAGAGACATATGTCATTACCCCCATAAAAAACAATTTGAGAAAATTTAAAAACAACAAGTAGGAACGGCTAGAGTCAAGCTTTGAATGTACTAGGTCATGGATATTAAGTGTGCATCCGTACGTTAGAGCATAAAAAAAATATTCTTGAGACGCAGCGTTTAATTATGTTTATAAAATTATAAAAAAACAAGTAAGAAAGCTACTGATTTTAGCATCAAAATATTAAATCTTTCAAAAATACACTGAAAATATATTTAAAAATTATACTAAAAATACCAAAATAATATATCAAAATTTTCTTTCCTCGAAATTATTAACTTGGCGGCACTTTAATTGGTTTGTTGAACACCATTATTATGTCACGAAGTGTCATAGCAACTAGCTAGCTGCAGCTGCATGTGGTAACGTGGTAATTTTATCCGATTGCATCCAAATTTTCAGAGATCATTATGATGGTGATTAGTATTGTGCGTATCAAAATTGAACATTCTAGTTTAAAATTACGCTTGCAATTCAGTTTTTTCAATTTGCATGGACGGAAGGGGATGTGGCCAAATCAACAAGTAAGAAAGCTACAGTCGAGTTTGCTCGACTGTGAGATAACCGCCACCCAATTTTACTATCAAAATATTATATTTTTCAAAATATATTGAAAAAATACAAAAAAAATATACTAAACAAGTAAGAAAGCTACAGTCGAGTTTGCTCGACTGTGAGATATCCGCCACCCAATTTTACCATCAAAATATTATATTTTTCAAAAATATACTGAAAAAAATACTTTAAAAAATACACTAAAAAATACCAAATAATATATCAACATTATCTTTGTTCGAAATTATTAGCTTGGTGGCACTTTAGTTGGTTTATTGAACACCATTATTATGTCGCGGAGTGTCATAGCAACTAACTAGGTGCAGCTGCACGTGGTAACGCCTTATAAAAGTAATCTCTTAATAACTTATGTGTTTTTATCCGATTATAACCAAATTCGCAGGGATCATTAAGATGGTGATTAGTATTGTGCGTACCAAAATTGAACGTTCTAGGTTTAAAACGTCGCTTACAATTCGGTTTTATTCGATTTACGGAACGGGAGGGGCGTGGCCAAAATCAAAACACACTTGATCTGTGTGCAACAATAAGACATACTGTCGCGAAAAATTTGTTGCTCTATCTCTTATAGTCTCTGAGATCTAGGTGTTGATACGGTCAGGCGGACAGACGGACACGCGGACAGGCGGACAAACGGACATGGCTACCATCGTCTCGGCTTTTGACGCTGATCAAGAATATATATACTTTGTGGGGTCGAAGATGCTTCCTTCTGCCTGTTACATACATTTTCTGTCGGCACAAAGCCATAATACCCTTCTACCCTTTGGGTAGGCGGGTATAAAAACAAACTTGATCTGCGTGCAATAATAAGACACACTATCCCGAAAATTTGGTTGCTCTATCTCTTATAGTCTCTGAGATCTAGGTGTTCATACGGACAGACGGACATGGCTATATCTTCTCGGCTGATGACGTTGATCAAGAATATATATACTTTGTGGGGTCGAAGATGCTTCCTTCTGCCTGTAACATACATTTTCGGTCGGCACAAAGTTATAATACCCTTCTACCCTTTGGGTAGGCGGGTATAAAAACGCCGCTCAAATGCTCTGATGAACACAAATCATAATATTTATTATGTAAAAAAAATAACTTTTTACACCGCACCGTCCGAGAATCAGCGGATGTCACAACTCCTCGCTAAACCATCTTGATCAAATACCGCACAAATTGTGTTATTGAGTAAAAATATCATATTCGTGTGAAAAAACATAAGACATATTATATAAATGTCATGTTATGTCATGTCATGTTGTACAACAACACACTTTTAAAAATGTATATTTATGTACATTGTAAATATTTGGAACAATTAAAAAAATTCCAGTTTTAAGGCTCCGCTACTCAACCAATCACCAATCGACATAGCCCTGTCTGTCTGTCCGTCAGTCTGTATGAACATCGAGATCTCAGAGACTATAAAAGCACACACAATATAATCATCATCATAATGATCTCTGAAAATTTGGTTACAATCGGATAAAAAAGATAGAAGTTATTAAACAATTACCTTAAATAAAATGCGAGGCACATCCGTGCCGTTTGGTTATGGTTTTTAGAATGAATTTTATTTGTTCAACATGTAGAGTCTTAGCCTAATACATGGTTTGAACATATAAGTCTCTGTCGCAGCAGAGTACATAGTATATAGCTAAAAGAGAGTATGTAGCTTATGTATGCCTTTGTTTATATATGAGGCGCGCGGAATGCGCGCTGGTCAAGTGTGGGATCTGCAGCGTAAGCATAAACGGTCAGCTAAAGGCTGGTGAACCGCGCTGCGTAATATGATTCGGGACCAATGTGCCTAAGTGGCTCTTGGTTGTTAAAGTATATTTATTATTTTATGCAACAAAGTGCTACATAATATATTATGGATATAGGGTGTTTTGTTTAGGGCATATACTCACTACACCTCCTTTTTAGAGGAATAACGTAATATAATGTAGTTATTTTTACGTAATTAAAAAAATTTTTTTTTTTTTGTTTTTATAGAAATTTTTTTTTATTTTTTTTTTTTATAAAAATGTTCAAATGCAAAAATATAATGATATAAAGGTAAAGAAATATGGCAATGTATTGGTTAATTATACTAATTGGCTGATCAGACCGAAATATGTATGCCATTATTTTTTTTTCATGAATAAAAGATTTTTAATCTATATTTATGAACTATCTGTTTTTTTTTTCTAATATATATTTTTCCTAAATAAACTGTTTCCAATATATGGCCTATTTCGTTTCTTAGTAGTACGTTATCTCCAATCTTTAATTCTATATTTTTACTTTGCTATCATATAGTAATTTATTCTTCTGCTTGTGTTGTTCAAGCATTATTCTAGCTCTTTTATATGCTATTTCTAATCTATATTTTGATTCTTTTGCAAAATCTTCTATATTGTATAAAGGTTTTATATTATCTATACTATTAAAATGTTTAGGTAAATTTGAAATTTTACCAAAACTAACTCATATGGACAATAGTCATGTGCCACAGAGGATGTGGTATTAAAACAATATACGAAGTATTGAAGCCATACATCCCAATCTGTTTGTCACCTGAGATGTATGAGCGTATGAACTCATTAAGTGTTCTGTGATTCGCTCCACGGTACCTAAAGTCTGGTGGTGATGTGCTGTGGAAGTTATATTTTTTATATTCAAATTTTTACATAAAATTTCAATTATAGAATTTTGTATTCTGTTCCGTAATGAACGTCTTCATTGGACCGTACTTTAGAATAAATTCTTTGAATATAGCGTTTGCTACTGTTTTTGCACATTTGTTTTCAATTGGTATGGCAACTAGGTATTTTTGTTAAATCGCATATCAGTGTGACTGCGTATTCATTACCTTGCTCTGATTTTGGTAGTGGACCGATCGTGTCTACTATTAATCTATCAAAGGCCATTAGTGGTGTCTCTGTTGGTGTTAATGGAGTTCTAGTGTGCGTTGACACTTTAAATTTTTGGCATTTTGCACATTTTCACATAATTTGTGATATCACGTGTCATATTTTTCCAATGATAATGTCTTATTATCTTAGCTATGGTTTTAGCTGTTCCTGTATGACCTCCTTGTATGGGATCGTCATGGAATGTAAACAGTATTGCTGCTTTTTCTTTATCATTATCTGATAATAGGGTCACCGGCTTGAG
This sequence comes from Drosophila pruinosa, assembly GCA_018150935.1. Lineage (NCBI taxonomy): Eukaryota > Metazoa > Arthropoda > Insecta > Diptera > Drosophilidae > Drosophila > Drosophila pruinosa. Next base: position 41,961 of record JAECWR010000153.1, read on the forward strand.
TAGCGCTACTCTTAGAGATTTTAATATTTTATTGCCCATTGATTTAAAAGATTCTATTGAAACTGTATCAAAGATCTTTTCGCTCGGTGCCATTTTAGTTGGCTGATACCGGCTTCTTTTTTCAAGCCTTTGAAAGAACTGACCTAAGTCGAGGCTTCCATTGGTACATATCGCTAACGTCAAATCTTGCCATAACCTTTCTTCCATGTTTTAATAAGCATAGTGAATCGGTTATTCGCAAGGTCACTACTTTTTGTACCTCATCATTTACAATGACTTCGTGTACATTGGGCTTAGAAGCTTTCTTTAGATTTTGCTTATGCAAATCTACGTTTTCTTTTCCTCGCAGGAAATTTTCTGTTTACTTTGATTTCTGGTAGTGACTTTCAGAATTTTGTTTGACATATTTTAAATCTTTTATTGTGATCGTGATAATGCATCAGCAACGAAAATTGTCTTTACCCTTGAGATATTCTACAGTAAAATCATACTCCTCTAAATCTAGTCTCATTCTCGTTAGTTTCGAACTTGGGTTTACCATTGAAAACAGATAAGTCAATGGTCTATGATCTGTTTTTATTTTGAAATGTTGACCATATATATATGGTCGAAAGTGTGTAATTGTCCAGTGTATTGCTGCTAATTCCTGTTCAGTGGTATTTTTATTGCTTTCTCCTTTTCTAAAAGATCGAGAATCGTATGCTACAGGCATTTGTTTTTCTCCGTATGTTTGGGTTAGTACTGCTCCGCAGGCTAACTTACTGGCATCTGTAATGATGCAAATTCTTTGCTAAACTCTGGGTATTTTAGTAAAGTAGGTTTCATTAAGGCTTCTTTTAAGTAATCGAATGCTTTTTAACATTCAATGTCCATTCGAAAGGGACATTCTTTTTACATAATCTAGTTGTGTGCCGTGAATAGTCGGCGAAGTTTTTGATAAATCGTCTATAATAATTGCAGAATGCAACGAATCTTCTAGCGCTATCAGCGTCTGTAGGGACTGGGTATTTTTCACATCATATTTATTGTCATCTGGTAAAATACCTTGATCAGTGCATTTATGACCTAGAAAAGTCACTTCATGCATAAAGAATGTGCATTTTTCTGGATGTAGTTTAAGGTTGTGCTTCCTACACAAATCAAAAACATTTATTAAATTTTTGATCATGTGATTTTCAGAACAACCGATGACGATTAAGTCATCCATATACAAGAATGCTTGTGAAGGATCTAACCCCGAAAATGCTATTGTCATCATTCTTTGAAAAGAATTTGGCGCTATTTTTAGTCCATATGGTAATCGCGTGAAACGATAAGAGCCATTGCTCGTTGAGGAAGGACGTAATGTTTCTTGATTTATCTTTCAATTCCTATTTGATGGAAGCCGGACATTAAGTCCAAACATGAAAAGTATTTAGCTTTTCCTAGTTGGTCCAGAATATCATCTATTCTTGGTAATGGAAATTTGTCGGATAGAAGTTTTTTATTTATTTGACGATAGTCTATCACTAATCGCCATCTCTTTGTGTCAGAACCCGGTAATTCCTTTTTTGTGACGAGTAGTATTGGTCTGTTATATTCTGATACAGAAGGTTCGACTATTTTATCTGAGATTAGTTTTTCTACTTGTTTACTAACTTCTTCTTTATGAGTATGAGGTATTCTGTAATTTTTAATGTACACTGGCTCAGTATCTTTAACTCTTAGTTCTTGTTTATAAAAATTGTTTGTTGTTATTGATTGGGTTCAAGTCCAAATATGTCTGTATACTTGGTACATAGGTTTTTCAATTGTGTTTTAAACAATTGCGGAAAGTTCTTTTGTAATTTTTCAATCACCATTTCATTTCGTTCTTTGCTAATTTCATTGACTGTTTCATAGTCTGTTAGTTTTTCTATTTTAATATTGTTTAGGTTTAATATTTTAATTAAATTTATTGTATTTAAAATTCGGACAAATGTTTGTTGATTATTGGAAATGGTATTTCCAATGAATATTCCTCTTTCAATTTCTTGATTTGGAATGAAGATATTGTTTTCTGATGCAACAATTTTGATTTTGACGGACTACTTCAGAACGAGCTGGAAGTATTGTGACATTATTATCGCAAGTGTGAATTATTGGTACTTTTATAGGGTAATTTAAATTATCTGGCCGAAGTATTAGAGAATCACATGTTTGTGTGAAATCTAATTGGCAATTATATTTTATAAAGAAATCTATACCAATATTGCCGTCGCTAGGTATTGGAAAAGTTGTTTCCGACTATATGAAAGACGTGTGGAATGACATACTTTCCTGTAAATAATTCAATGGAAACTAAACCTTTTGAACGAACTGAACCTTCACCTATTCCCGATATCTGTGTTGATATAGTTAAATTTATATTTTCAAATACATCAAAATTTTCTTTTAATAGTGAAATATCTGCACCAGTATCTAGCAATAGCGTAAGTGCTTTGCCTTTTTTTTTCAATTTTTTACTTTAATGAAGATACTTAGGTTAATATTAACTGTGTGTACTTTCTTTGTAATTTGTGAATATCTTAAGGATTGTGAGTTTTCCGAGTTGGTCTGAGCAACTCGAATATTGTTATTGTTGTTTTGGTTCGATTGGTTGTGGTTGTTGCCTCGGTTGGAATTATTCCTTCCTCGGTTATTACCACGGCCATTTCCTCTGAAATGACTTCTATCGTTGTTATTATTTTCGTTAAAGTTACCGCGGCCATTGCCTTTACCTCTTTGGTAATTGCGGTAATTGTTGCCTCTGTTGTTTCTGCCTCGCTGATATAATACTGTACTGGTACTTCAGTCATCTCAGTGCAGCAATGTATGTATTTACCCATTGCATCATTGAATGTATGAAAGTTTCCTGCTTCCAGTATTATGCGAAGTTTATCATGTTCGCAATTCTTTATCATTGCTGCTATTGATTCTTTTGTTGAGAATTCGTCTGCGTAATCAGGGTCTAGGCCATTGTCAATATGAGCTGCTTCTAGCTGTTGACGCAAAATTGTCAATTTCTGCTGTATATTGCGTTTAATAGACGCGCTTTGATTACGTCGGTCGATTCACCTTTGACATTATTTTTTAATTTATTGATAATGACAGTGATCGTTGTTTCGTTTTGGCACTTGTAATACAGTGGGCCAACTATTTTGGATTTTATGACTTCAACAGCCAAATCTTCCTGGTTGCCTTTTGTGCGCTCTACAATTCTTAAACTGTTTAAGAAACGATTTAATGACAGTTTTTACCGTCAAAATCGGAAACTGTAGACGAAACTTGTTTCGCGTATTCCCTGTCTAGGGCTACTTGGCCAGGCATTGTGAATTCTTTTATTTCCTCTAATGTTTCAATATCGCTATCAATATTTGAATCTAAGACTGGCTTTGACTCATTTAGATCTTGGAGCTGGTTAGGCTCAAACCCTGCTGGTTGAAAAAGATCTTCTGGAACATTTATCTCAATGTTGTGTCTAGTGCCAATATTTTGTAATCTTAGATTTATAGACTTTAGTATTTTTAGACATTGTTTGAGGTGCTGATTTGACAGATTGTTCTTGAATTCATTTATAATGTTTGCAATATTATTGTATTGCTGAATTATTATGGTTATGTGATGCAACAGCGTTTCGACCTTAATTACTGCGTCTTTATTGACACATTTGTAAGACTTTTCGAAAGTGTCTTTAAAATTGTTAATGTCTCGCGCTATTTCATTCCATTTCATAATTTTTATAATTATACATATGTCGGTTTTTTTTTTTTTGTTTTACCTTCGAGAATATATTAATTTTTTTTTATCTTTTTAAATTTCTTACATTTCCTGTTATTTCTAGATCTTGACTAGATCATTAGCTTGGCTTAAGGCCTTCTTCGTAATACATTTATTATTAGCCGATATGCTTTAAACGGAACATATGCACACAAAATTATTACAATTATCAATAACAATATGTTTGTTAGCTTAGAATCAACATTTGTTGATTCGATTTTATTAATTACATTGGCAGTGTAGTCCATTGTTTTAGTATCAATGCAATATCATATGTATCATATGCAATATATATATTTTCAAATTTACTTATACTATTATCGTTTCATATGTATTATTTAAATTTTCTCTTTTTAGATATTTTTTTACATTTTTCCTGCCTAATCAGTGTGTTTGACCGTCGGGTCAAACTTTCCTTAACTCACACAACACAGTGCGAGTCATTACAATTATAAAAATTTCTTTAATAATATAGTTAATTAATATTATTGTTGTCTTCTGTTGCTGCTACACGTCACTTCGCACATCGGGTCGAATAATGGTCCAGAGCAGTCGTTTGGGCATGTCTTCTTGACCTCAGGAAGCGGTTGGAGGCTTTTTGATTATCAAGTTTGGAATATTGTGAGGAGCAGGTGTTTTAGCTCGTGTTTTTAATAAACGCTCTTCCGCCTCTAGTACATCTAGTTGGTCGGCAAGTTTCTGGGCGTTTTCCCAAGTCGGGGGCTTTGCAGTGTTATTTAGAATTCTGCAGATTTCGGCCTTGCGCTTCTTTATGCGCAACCGAATGCCTCCACGATTCTTGGGTTTTTCTTAGCGTCAGTTTCTTGGTTAGACGTATTTTGTGGTAACCGCTGACGTGTCCTATACTCATCTAACGTGATGCGTATGGACATATTACACTGAGCAACACCTACTCACTCAGTTGAGGCACTCCAACGTCGTGGTCCTTCGTTGGACGACTGTCACGGTCGCCATGTAGGATTATTGGAAATAGTACCTTAAATAAAATCCGAGGCACATCCGTGCCGTTTGGTTATGGTTTTTAGAATGAATTTTATTTGTTCAACATGTAGAGTCTTAGCCTAATACATGGTTTGAACATATAAGTCTCATGTCGCAGAGTACATAGTATATAGCTAAAAGAGAGTATGTAGCTTATGTATGCCTTTGTTTATATATGAGGCGCGCGGAATGCGCGCTGGTCAAGTGTGGGATCTGCAGCGTAAGCATAAACGGTCAGCTAAAGGCTGGTGAACCGCGCTGCGTAATATGATTCGGGACCAATGTGCCTAAGTGGCTCTTGGTTGTTAAAGTATATTTATTATTTTATGCAACAAAAGTGCTACATAATATATTCTGAATATAGGGTGTTTTATAGGGCATATACTCACTACAAAAGTTTATTTCGGTATATTATTTGGTATATTTTTATTAGTATATTTTGCAGTATATTTTTGAAAAATATCATTTCTCGATGGTCTCTCTTTTTATTGCTCCAATCAGTAAAATTACTTGTTTAATCCAATAATTATTTTAATTTTCATAATTTTATATCATTATTAAGCGCTGCGTCTCAAGAATATCTTATTTTATGCTTGACCTCGTACAGTCAAAGCTTGACTGTAGCCGTTCCTACTTGTTATACCCGCCTACCCAAAGGGTAGAAGGGTATTATGGCTTTGTGCCGACGGAAAATGTATGTAACAGGCAGAAGGAAGCATCTCCGACTATAAAGTATATATATTCTTGATCAGCGTCAGGTTTATTGAACACCTTATTATGTCGCGGAGTGTCATAGCAACTAACTAGGCAGCACTAGCAGTTGCACGTGGTAACGCCTTATAAAAGCAATATCTTAATAACTTCTGTGTTTTTTATCCGATTGTAACCAAATTCGCAGAGATCATTAAAATGGTGATTAGTATTGTGCGTACCAAAATTGAACGTTCTAGGTTTAAAACAAGGAAAAAAGCTTTCACTCAAAACAGCTGTTTTCAGGTTGGCGACGAAAATTCAATCGTTAAAATATTGTCCGTTCATTTGTGTGTGAAAATTGAACTTGCATTTATCAAACGTCTGTTTTATAAACCTTCAAGAAAAATATTACAGTTTTCAGTTAGCGACAAAAATTCAATCGTTGATTTGGTCAGATTGTTCAAAACAGCGTTGGATATGATGCATTCTGATGAATTTTGGCAACTACTCCGTCGGGTACGCATAAGAAGTGAAGTCTGCCAGCTCGATCCGCTGCACCAAAATTATCAGCTGTAATATAATAGATGCACTATTATCTAATTAGCAACCTTGCCGAAACTGAGTGGCAACCTTGCAAAGTTTAAACACCACAAACATGTGCACCCAATAGGATTGATAAATCTTTTGATCAATTAATAAAACTGTTTGAATACAGCGACATTGCTAGCTGGCATATCGACCCCCACCAGGAAAAATTCATTCCTCGGTCAAGATTTTTATACCCGCCTACCCAAAGGGTAGAAGGGTATTATGGCTTTAGAAGGGTATTATGGCCTAGATCTCAGAGACTATAAGAGATAGAGCAACAAATTTTGCGCGACAGTATGTTGCACGCAGATCAAGTTTGTTTTTGATTTTGGCCACGCCCCTCCCCGCCCCCGTAAATCGAATAAAACCGAATTGCAGGCGTCGTTTTAAACCTAGAACGTTCAATTTTGGTACACAATACTAATCACCATCTTAATGATCTCTGTGAATTTGGTCGGATAAAAACACAGAAGTTATTAAGATATTACTTTTATAAGGCGTTACCACGTGCAACTGCTAGTGCTGCCTAGTTAGTTGCTATGACACTCCGTGACATAATAATGGTGTCCAATTAACCAATTAAAGTTCCGCCTAGTTAATAATTTCGAGCAAACAAAATGTTAATATATTATTTTGGTATTTTTAGAATATTTTTTTAAGTATTTTTCCAGTATATTTTTTGAAAAATATATTTCGATGGTAAAATTGGGTGGCGGGTATCTCACGGTCGAGCTTACTCGATAGTAGCTTTCATACTTGTTTTGTTTTTTTTTTTTTTTTTTTCTATAGTTTCATTTTATTTATTGAATCTTCTCATTTTCGAGACTAACAATAAGTGTATCAAATCTTATACTATAACTCAACAGCAGTCATATAGACTGGAACAGTAGAAATGGCCTGACAAATTATGGGTTGGAAGGTCGGTACGTTGCAGGCGGGATCGATTGGAATCCCGAGTCATGACCCTTGTGAGGGGATTTTGGTGGCAGAGAGTTTTTCATTGTAGGACGCTTTTTGCCTGTCTATTTCACCTATTACTGCGAGCATGCCGAGGTCCCTGTGGATGTTTAGGTTTCGAATATACTATGGTGCCCCAGTGATAGTTCACAGGATCTTGATTGAGCGCGTTGTGTGATGTCTATGTTGGTTCTGCTCGCGTTCCCCCAAAGCTGGGAGCCATACGTCCAGATTGGCTTAAGAGTGGAGTTGTAGAGCAGGACCTTATAGTCCAGACACAAGGGCGATCGGGCGTTTATAATCCAGTGGAGGCTGCTGGCTTTCAGCTTTAGGTGTAGTTTTTTGCATTCGATATGTCTACGCCATGTTAGACGTCTGTCCAGTTGGATGCCGAGATACTAGTTGTGTTGCACCTCACTGCGAAGTCTCTGTTGTAGAGGTAAGCTCGAAGGCTGTGCGAATCTCTGATATTCTGTTATTCTGTGTTTTTCTCTGAAGCCACATTGATGGGCTGCGATAATGTTGTGAGCTTCCATATGTGGTATTATGCGCGTTAGAAGGTATTTTTCGAATAGTTTGGACAAACATGGTAATAAACTTATTGGTCTGTAAGATGACGGAATCGTGAGATCTTTTCCAGGCTTCGGTATCATTATTATAATTGATTTTTTCCATTTACTTGGGTAGTAGCCGAGACTTATGATACCATTGAAGAGCTTACAGATGACCTCAACAGCACAGTACGGAAGTTCCATTATTATTTTTGTAGTTATTAGGTCCTGGCCTGGAGCCTTTTTTGGTTTTAGCTCCCTAATGACTTTTGTAATCTCGTTCGGCCGAAATGAAGTTGGCGTTGATTCCGTTTCGGAGTGGGTTTGCGAAAGAACATAAGCATTTGCTGCGGGGTTCGGCGCCCCTGAGATGTAAGACAAATGTTTCGGCTCTATCTTTGTCGCTGCGGGCCCAGCAACCTGAAGAATTTCTTATCGGGGTGACGGTTACAGTCGGAGAGCTTAGATTTGGGTGAGCCCTCCACAAGGGATGCTTTGTACTAGTTGACGAGAGTTTTTCAATATACTTTAGTTGTGCATTCACAGCATCTTGCTTCAGAGCCCGGCTTAGTTTGCGGGTGTCTTCAGTAAGGCGCTGCTTTGAGCATGGTGGCCTGCTGGTATGCCACGCCCTGTTGTTCCCAGCTGTTCAATTTGCAGGCTGGTTTTGAACGTCTAATTTCCTGCGGTAGAGTAGTCGATATCCGATTCGATATTTAGCTGAGGAGTTAGCTCAATGTGGGAACTCACATACTTTCTGTATTTCATCCAGTTAGTGTTGTGCGACGTCAGCTTATAGGGGTGGTCCGTAATTTCTGGGCTTTGAAGAAGAGTTAACAACAAAGGCGAGTTGTCGGATAAGAGATCCGGTAGGGCCATGGCGCTTATAAGATCGCGTGTGATGTTTTTGTCACCGCTAAATCAATTAGATCTGGGATCTTTCTGGGGTCTACAGGCCATTATGTGGGGCTACCAGTAGGCGTGATCCCCAGTGCGTGGGTTTGTCATTGTAGTCTCCTGCAGCTATGAAGCGATCCCCAGTGTGTTGTAGAAGCCCACGAATTGACAGTAGACAGTTGACAGCGGCAATTCAAAGGTTGCCGTTTCCTGACTGCACATTTATGGACGTGGCTCGCAGAGTAATTTGTTGCAAACCTTTGGTAAAAGTGGTGTTTGATGCGTTCTCTGATTAAGATGCCGGTTCCACCGTGGGCTTTGCCATCCGGATGATCTGTGCGGCAAAAGGTATAACCTCTTATATGGAAGATATATCTCCCTGTGAGGTGCGTTTCAACCAGCAGCATGGCGTCGATGTGATGTACATTTAGGAATTTTGTTATTTCCAGTTTATGCCGTGAAATGCCGTTGGCATTCCACATGGATATACGTAGGTTAGACATTTATCATTTGGACATTTGTGCTACGAGCAACTGAATCACCTTGTTCTAGTTCTAAACAAGGGTTTGCATAGTTGTTTTAATAAATGACATGAGTTTCATCATATTTTGTAGCATGGTAAACATCATAGTTTCCAAAATGCTTTGAGGCTGCATCGGGAGTTGCGAGTGTTCTGAGTACTGGCGTACTTTTTACCTACCCAAAGGGTAGAAGGGTATTATGGCTTTGTGCCGACCGAAAATGTATGTAACAGGCAGAAGGAAGCATCTCCGACCCCATAAAGTATATATATTCTTGATCAGCGTCAACAGCCGAGACGATATGGCCATGTCCGTCTGTTCGTCCGTATGAACACCTAGATCTCAGAGACTATAAGAGATAGAGCAAAAATTTTTTCGCGACAGATAAAGTTTGTTTTTGATTTTGGCCACGACCCCTTCCGCCCATGCAAATTGAAAAAAACTGAATTGCAAGCGTCGTTTTAAACCTAGAACGTTCAATTTTGGTACGCACAATGCTAATCACCATCTTAATGAGCTCTGCGAATTTGGTTATAATCTACTAAAAAACACAGAAGTTATTAAGATATTACTTTTAAAAGGCGTTACTACATGCAGCTGCTCCTAGTTGTTATGGCACTCCTCGACTTAATAATGGTGTTCAATAAACCAACTAAAGTGCCGCTATTTTTTAGTATATTTTATCAGTATTTTTTTCAGAATATTTTTGAAAAATATAATATTTTGGTAAAATTGGGTGGCGGGTATCTCACAGTCGAGCAAACTCGACTGTAGCTTTCTTACTTGTTGAGTTATAAGACGCATTTTGTGCGATTGGTGATCCTTCGATGCAGTAAGAGCTGCAGCTTGTAGATCGGGTGCACTTCGTTATTCTTAAGGGCTTTGCTATCTGATTCGACCTTGACCTTGAAGAGTGGTTGCGGCTTTTTATTTCTGTTGATAATGTTGGTGACATTTTTGGCATAGGGCTTGTCCCTTGGCTTTAAGGGCTTCTCGAATCTTAGAGGAGGCGACGTCGGGTTCGATTCCTTTTAGTACAACTTGCAGTCCCTTGCTCCTTTTTAGTTGGAAGGTGTAGAAGTTATTTTTCGTTCCTCCAGGTGCTTAGACACAGCTCGGAAGTGTTCTTCGGACTTCGTTTGAACTTTGATTTCATGTATGTTCCCTTTAATAAGCGGAACAACATGGAAATTATCGTCCCCGACCAGCGAAACAATTTTGTTGACCAGTTGGAGTTTTTTTCCCCTATATAAATAGGTGGGGGCTTTGGTTTCTTTTGGGTCTCCTGCCCCAACTCTACTTGGTTGTTTTCCGCCTCTGCTAAGATGGAAAAACGGTTATCATTGGAATTCCTAGCTTGGTCGTGGCTTATGTTGGTACGGTTGATCTTTCGTTTATTACCAACCGTGTTTAGTGGACTAAGCTTACGCTTAGTCTGGATGTGGCGATCCATACCAGGACCGCTTGTGGCTTTTCGAACCTTACGGTTTTTGTTCTGCGGCCGTTGGCACCTCAATATTGGTAGTTGGCTTAGTTGTTGGTGGTGCTTTTGCTACGACTGCAGAAATTGTACCGCTGCTAGATGTTAGAGCTTCTTCCGAAGAAGCCGACGGTGGTGGAGTTTGGCATTGGTAGATCCATGATGTAGGAGTTGGGGTAAGCAGAGTGAATGATCAAGAGCTCGCTTTCTTGCTGTCGACGGTCAGTAGAGCCGGGTTGCACTTTGTTGACTTGCTTTCTTTAACGATATCGCGTGTTGAGAAGTAAGAGTAACAAGCGTTTCTAGCTTCTACGTTCTTTTATTATTTGGATCGCTGCTCATTTTTCGAGCTTATTACGCGTGGCACCTATTAATTTAAGTCAAAATATGAACTTGCACTATCATAACACCAGTTATAAATAAATTTTTCTTTGGCGTTACTTCGCGCAAGCTACCTGTCAATTGTTATTCATGTAGTTTAGACTACTGATTTTAAATTCGTTAATTTGTCTCCACTTTAGATTTGTCAATTCTTATTTTTTTACCGACACAAGACGGAGGACACCGACCGACGAAGCTTCGCACTAAAAAACGCGTCCAACTCGTTCAACGGTCTGTTTGCTTATCAATAATAGTAATCTAATGTTAGTTATGTCTCCCAACCCTCGACACTCCACACCGTCAATGATTGCCGACAATTAGATAGTTCCCATGGAGGTCACTTGTTCCGATCACGTTTCAGTCTCTGTACCCATTGTAGATGTTACTGTTGAAGAATCTAAACAAGATCAACCTTCTGATGGACCTAATGTTCTATCACCTAATACTTTTCTGTTACAGTTGCTCAGAACTCTATATTAGGTGTCCCACCTAGGCTTGCTCCTAATACATCATCTGATGACATATTTTTATTCGGTCCAAAATTCAAGCATCATTAAAGGTGGAAAAATTTAATTTCTCACATCAACGGGAAATCGCATCTTTTAAAACAAGTAGGAACGGCTACAGTAAACCTTTGACAGTACATGCGTAAGTTAGAGCATAAAAAAACATATTAAATATACAACAAGTAGGAAAGGCTACAGTCAAGCTTTGACAGTACTTGCGTAAGTTAGAGCATAAATAAAGATATTAAATGTACAAAAATTATAATAATTATTGTGTAAAAAAAATCGATTTTTGATTCTAATTACGAGCATGTTATATTAACAACAACCAATCACCCCACCATCTCATTTTGATGACCTTTTCCATGACCAACTCGCCGCTACTCAACCACCATCTCATTTTAATGAACGAGGGTAACAATGCATTATGACACAATTCTAATTAAGAGAAATAATATACATATAACATTAAAATAATATTTGTGAAGAAAAAAGTGTGATCCGAACTGTCCGGTATTTTAACTCAGGAACCTTCTACTGACCCTTTCTACTTCTATATCTTCCATGTTTATAATCCAAATTTAATGAAATATTCACCAATCGCTGTATGTGTTTTAGTGGTTTACAGAGGAAAATGGGCCTGGCCAACATCTAAAATAAACTTTATCTGCCTACCGGGTACTTACATGTTGTCTCCAAATTTGGTAGTTCTAGTCAGACAATGCTATATTGACTCAGCTTTTGACGCTGATCAAGAATATATGCACTTTATGGGGTCGCCATGGTCGCAGTGACTCGGCTTTTGACTCTGATCAAGAATATATATACCTTATGGGGTCGCCTGTTACTCAGACAAACGCAAAAGGTCACGAATTTTGTAAAATCCATGACCTTATTAACAATTCCTGCTCATCATTTTAGTAGAGTTCGCAGTAAAGAGTTTTGGCCAGAACACTTAATTATTAAAGTGTATGTAAACAAAGAGAACAAGTAGGAACGGCTACAGTCAAGCTTTGACTGTACGAGGTCAGTGTACATATGAAAGTTAGAGCATTAAAGAAGATATTCTTGAAACGCATCGTTTAATAATGTGATAAAATTATGAAAATTATAATAATTATTGGGTAAACATAAACCTTCATAGCGTCTTTATCGATCTCCGCATAAAATCGGTTGATTTGTGTGAAGTGAACGGTTAATAATATAAAATAAATAAATAATCCGAAAGAGAAGCTCTGTGCGATGCAAGATCGCTCAAATATATAGTGTGATTCTGTTTCTAAGAAACAAAAAAATAATAATAATAATTAAATAATGAAACTATGAGTCAGAACGACACTCGCGCTCAGCGTCAGCGCAAGCAAGACGAACGCCGGCTCTCAATTCAACGTAACAACGCATACTTTTCTTACGTCTCCCCGACAACTGCAAACGCAAACAACGAGCGGTCAATAACCCATAGCACAACGAACCTTCGAACCAAATGGTACTGCTGCACTACCAGCAAAACAAAACGAAAACAAACAAGTATGAAAGCTACTGTCGGGTGTGCTCGACCGTGAGATACCCGACACCCAATTTTACCATCGAAATATATTTTTCAAAAATATACTGGAAAAATACTAAAAAAAATATTCTAAAAATACCAAAATAATATATTAACATTTTGTTTGTTCGAAATTATTAACTAGGCGGAACTTTAATTGGTTAATTGGACACCATTATTATGTCACGGAGTGTCATAGCAACTAACTAGGCAGCACTAACGGTTGCACGTGGAAACGCCTTATAAAAGTAATTTCTTAATAACTTCTGTGTTTTTTATCCGATTGTAACTATTCGCAGAGATGATGATCAGTATTGTGCGTACCAAAATTGAACATTCTAGGTTTAAAACGACGCTTGCAATTCATTTTTTTCAATTTGCATGGGCGGAAGGGGGCGTAACCAAAATCAAAAACAAACTTGATCTGCGTGCATGGCTATATCGTCTCGGCTGTTGACGCTGATCAAGAATATGTATACTTTATGGGGTCGGAGATGCTTGCTTCTGCCTGTTACATACATTTTCGGTCGGCACAAAGCCATAATACCCTTCTACCCTTTGGGTAGGCGGGTATAAAAACGAGGTTCACCCAATTTATAAACTCCAGCTCCTTCTGCACGGTAGGATTACAGTAGAAGAGCCGCATAAAAGTAAAACTCCTGTACAATGCGTGAACTGCCAAGAATACGGCCACACGAGGTCGTATTGCACACTTCGCCCGGTGTGCGTAGTCTGTGGCGATCTCCACGACTCCACACACTGTCAAACTAATAATGAAAATGCAAGCGAGAAAAAGTGCAGTAATTGTGGGGGTAATCACACAGCAAACTACAGAGGCTGTCCAATCTACAAAGAGCTGAAAAGCCGTCTTCACAAAATAATGAAGTGCTCACAAAATTCGACACACAACAAAACTATAGGCCATCTGAGCAGCAAGAAACAAAAACTGAAGCTATGATGCAAGCCTTACAACAGAGCATGATGGAGTTCATGACTTTTATGCAAACCACCATTCAAGACATGATGCGTAATCAAAACCTTTTGATACAAATTGTATCCCAACAACCAAAATAAATAATGGCTACCTTACGCATAGCTACGTGGAACACCAATGGCGTTTCACAGAGCAAAGTTGAGCTAGCCCAATTTCTACATGAGAAGCATATCGAGGTGATGCTTCTTTCGGAAACTCATCTTACAAGCAAATACAATTTTCAAATGATGAATGAATTTTCCTGTCGCAGTTTGGTTAAAGCTGAATGTTTGCCAGATCTCTCATCTGATCACTCGCCTGTACTAATTCACTTCGGCCGGTACACGGAAAATGTGAAACCACCTTACAGATTGACTTCACACAAAGCAAACTGGCTCAGGTATAAAAAAAAAGTTCACACATTGAGCTAAACCCAAAACTTAATACTGAATCTGTCATAGAGAGCTGCACAGGTACACTGGAATCCATTCTTCCTGCATCAGCTCTTACTGCAACACCTAATATCACAAACGTTACAATTAATTCGAATAAGACCAACGTACAAATCGAGCAACTCGTCCACGGAAAACGACGTGTACGTAGAGAATGGCAATCTTCCAGATCTCCATCTGCAAAACAAAAGCTAAAAATAGGCACGCGGAAACTGGCCATTGCTCTGAATTGCCGTTAAGGAATTCCTCAGGTGGTTGGGCCCGTAGTGATGCAGATAGAGCCACCACATTTGCCGCTCACCTACAAAATGTATTCAAGCCAAACGAGGCTACTATCACATTCGCGCTACCGTCCTCACCCGTAAACTGCCACCAGCAACACACAGCAATTGTGTTTCGTCCAAAAGAAATAACTAAAATAATTATAGACAATCTCAGCCCGAAAGAATCATCGATATGCCACATCCTGCAGTTCGCTACATAAACCAGCTCTTTAATTCCTTCACCGAACTTGGTTAGTTTCCACAACCATGGAAGAGATCGATCATCATAATGATTCCAAAGCCTGGTAAGGACCACACAGTCTCTTCATCTCACAGACCAATAAGTCTACTCTCATGTATTTCGAAGCTATCCGAAAAATGGCTGCTGATCCGACATAATCTACATCTGAGAACCCACAACATAATCCCAGCCCATCATTTTGGATTTCGCGAAAGCCACGAAACCATTGATCAGGTGAATCGAATAACAACAGAAACAAGAACTGCATTTGAAAATCGAGAATACTGTACAGCAGTATTTTTAGACGTATCCCAAACATTTTACAGAGTCTGGCTTGACGGCCTAATGTTTAATGTTAAAACAGTCTTACCCGAAAACACACACAAACTTCTAAAGTCTTACCTCTATGACAGAAAGTTTGCAGCGCGGTTCAACACTGCCACTTCCACTGACCATAAAATTGAGTCTGGAGTCCCCCAAGGCAGCTTTCTTAGGCCTACTTTATACCTTATCTATACAGCCGACATTCCTATAAATAGGAACAACATAACACTCCCGAAAGTAGATGAGGTAAAAAACTTACACTGGCTCATCAACGCTGGTTCTCCGCTCAGCCTAGAATTCTACAATTTTGTATTGAAACCTATCTGGACGTATGGCTCACAGCTATGCTGGCAATGCCAACAGCAGCAATATTGACATCATACAGCGAGCACAATCAGAGATTCTGAGAATTGGGGCACAGTGGGGCACAGTGCGTTCGGAATGAAACCACCAAAGAGACCTAAATATTCAACCAGATATCAATGCAATAAAAGGAACTTAAGGCAAAATAAGAAAATAATAAGAAGAAATTTTTAGGGACGTCTAGTCATAGAACAGTTGGAAATATAATACAACTGTTCAGAAAAATTTGTTATCGTTAAGATTTTTAACCTATTGTTAGTTCATATACCAAAATATTCAATAATAAACAAAAACAAAGTAAAAAAAAATAAAAATTATAATTTCAGATTTAAGTTAAGATTGCCATAGAAAGAAGTTTTAAGAATTAATGAATGTAAGGTACACAGGCATAGGCAGCAGAGTGGCGCCTCATCGCGCTCCTTGGATTTGGGATCCAGATTTTAACGCAAGCATACAAAGCAAGCGTCAACACACTGTATATAGTTCGGCTGGTGAGGCTTCTATAGCTGTGGTGAACTGGACAATGACGACGAGGTGAATGCGCCTGCGTAAAGCAGAATCAACACAGTACCGCAGACAATATATCTACGTAAGAGCTCGGAAGTTACGTAGGTGTGTGCTGTTAACTCGCAAGGTACTTGTGTTTGTGTTATTAGCTTAGTCCCCAATTTTCAAGTTGCATTTGTGCAGCCGCAAAATGTTAAAATAGCATGTTGACGCCGTATTGGATTGCCATGTGCTACACATACATGGCCATATCGTTTCTATATATGGATAGTAGGGTGACGCCCAGCAATAAGGATCAGCCCAGCCCACTTGTTGACGCGAGCACACGAAGCAAGCATCAACACGCTTATATAGTTCGGCTGGTGAGGCTTCTATAGCTGTGGTGACCTGGCCAATGGCGACGAAGTGGATGCGTTTGCTGATTTTTTTCAAACGACCTATTCCACATCAACTTTTTATAGAGCCCAGCCTTATCCGTGTCAAGTAAACCAATCGAATTGCATTTTTGGTTCTGTGCAGAGGGACTTTGTAAACCATTTTTAAATTATTTGAATTGTCTATAGAATTGTGTTCTTTCCCTAATCTTTGGAAAAAGTCTTATATTATTCCTCTCTTGAAAAAAGGAAATAAATCCAACGTTCAAAACTATAGAGGTATCTCTAAGTTGTCTGCCAAAGTATTTGAGAAACTAATAACTTCTCAACTGCAACACTGCTGTAAATCTATAATTTCATCCTAACAGCATGGGTTTGTGAAATGTAGGTCTACTACCACTAACTTCATTCTCATCAATTGTAATTGAAGGGTTCCAATCAAAAATGCAAACGGATGTCATTTACACTGATTTCAGTAAGGCTTTTGATTCTGTCAACCATAGTCTCTTAAGCTCAAGCTCAATCTTCTTGGATTTTCACAGAACTTAATTTTGTGGATATCTTCATATCTTACATGTAGAATTCAAAGAGTATTTTACAAGGGCTCTGTTTCCAAGACTGTCCAAGTCACTTCCGGCGTACCCCAAGGAAGTCATTTAGGCCATTGCTGATTACATTATTTATAATTGATCTACCGTCCGTTATATCATACTCTCGCATACTTATGTATGCAGATGATGTTAAGATTTGTCTGACTTTTAATGATCCCATATATAGCCTCAGATTGCAATCTGACCTTGATTGTTTTCAATCGTGGTGTGCTATAAATTTATTAAATCTTAATTGCAACAAATGTAAACTTATGACATTTTTTAGGGGTATTCTCCATTTAAATAATTATCATCTTAATAATACTCAACTTTAGGAAATAAAGTCAGTAACTGATTTAGGTATTCTTCTTGATTCAAAATTAAAGTTTGATAAGAATATTTTGTCTGCTTCTAATAGAGCCATGGGTGGTGTCCTTGGGTTTATTAAACGTTGGTCAAAGGAATTTAACGATCCCTACATTACTAAACACTTGTACATATCACTGGTTCGCCCTATTCTTGAGTATGGATCTAATATCTGGTTTCCCCAGTATAGGGTTCATCAAGATAGGCTTGAATCAGTGCAGAAACTTTCTTCTTTTTGCTCTTCGTAGTCTTAGCTGGAATCCCTTATTTAGATTGCCTTCGTATCGTAGTAGACTTTTATTACTAAACCTTCCTTCTCTTTCTGACCGTAGAACTATGTTAGGTGTAGTGTTTCTACATAGACTAATCATTGGCGAAATTGACTCCTTGCAGTTGACAAGCCAGATTAGCTTTGCAACAATAAGACATACTGTCCCAAATATTTGGTTGCTCTATCTCTTATAGTCTCTGAGATGTAGGTGTTCATACGGACGGACGGACAGACGGACAGACGGACATGGCTATATCGTCTCGGCTGTTGACGCTGATCAAGAATATATATACTTTATGGGGAGGAAGATGCTTCCTTCTGCCTGTTACATACATTTTCGGTCGGCACAAAGCCATAATACCCTTCTACCCTCTGGGTAGGCGGGTATAAAAAAAAAAAAAAAACATAATAAAACACCGCTATGCCAAAATTGCTCAAAAGATAACACACCGCTAAACCAAAATTGTTCAATATAAAACGCTCTACTAAACTATATTTGCTCCATAAACCAAACATCACACTGTTAAATTTTATTTGTTCACTAAACCACATAACCCACTTCTAAACTTTCTGTGTTTAATAAATATCACAACACACCGCTATACTAAATTTGTTCAATACATATTGCACTGCTAATCATTATTTGTTCCATAAATCAATTATTTATTTTTCCAATAAACCGCATAACACACCGCTATACCAAATTTGTTCAATACATAACGCACTGCTAAACTTTATTTATTTAATTACCCACATATTTCACAGCTAAACTTTATCTTTTCAATAAACCCAATAACACACCGCTATACCAAATTTTTTCAATACATAACGCACTGCTAAACTTTATATGATTAATAAACCACATATCACACTGTTAAACTTTATTTTTTTCAGTATACGCCATAACACACCGCTATTCCAAGTTTGATCAATACATAACGCACAGCTAAACTTTATTTGTTCCATAAATCAAATATCACACTGCTAAATTTTATTTGTTCAATAAACCACATATCACACAACTAAACTTTCTATGTTTAACAAACATCACAACACATAGCTATACCAAATTTGTTAAATACATGACCAACTTCTGAACTTTATTTGCTTATCTTTTTATGTTTAATGAACATCATAACACACCCCGATACCAAATTTGTTCAATACATAACGCACTTCTAAAATATATTTGTTCAATAAACCAAATATCACACTGCCAAACTTTATTTGTTCTATAAACCACATATCACACAGCTAAATTGTCTATATTTAAAACACATAATAATACACCGCCATACCAAAATTTTTCAATACATAACGCACTGTTAAACCAAATATCACACTGCTAAACTTTATTTGGTCAATAAACCACATATTTAAAAAACATGATTACACACCGCTATGCTAAAATCGTTCAATACATAACGCACAGCTTAACCAAATATCACTCTGCTAAACTTTATTTGTTTAATAAACCAAATATCATATAGCTTGTAACACTAAGCAATGAACATAATAGAGTCCGCATATCCAAAAAATACGGGCACTTTCCGTTTTTGGTTTTCAGAACCCTCGTGCCAGAGGCCGTGGCAGAGGCGCAGCGCTCTCTCGCGTTCGGCTCTCTCTCAAGAACTCGAGCTAGCCGTCGTGTTTTGAATTTTGAAAACAAAACCCTGAGGCAGAGACGCAGCGCTCTCGCACGAAGAAGTGAACAGAGAGCACTCGAGCATCAATTCAGTCGTAGAACTACGCTGTTTTGATATGTGTGTATGTGTGTTTAGCGCACATATGAAGAAACATAATGTGCATGCAGTTGCTGCTTGTCCGATTGCTTAAATTTTAATTTTGCAGATTTCAAACTGAGTTTCATTTCTGAAGTGTTTTGCTTGGATAGGGAAAAGTGAATACTCTTCCTCATTTGCATATATTGCTCTATCACTAATAACTAAGGAATTCTAGTCTAGGTCATCAACGGTGCGGTGCGTGCATCATGAATTGAATTGTTGGTTTCTGCCTGTGACCTTGTTGTTGTTCTCTT
The DNA here is from genome assembly GCA_018150935.1 of Drosophila pruinosa. Taxonomy (NCBI): domain Eukaryota; kingdom Metazoa; phylum Arthropoda; class Insecta; order Diptera; family Drosophilidae; genus Drosophila; species Drosophila pruinosa. The sequence goes on from JAECWR010000153.1 coordinate 61,622, forward strand.
CTGTTCCGCTCGTTTGTTTCAATTGATTTTGTCGTCTTTGCGTTGATGTTGCTGTTTTTGATTTGCTTACTTTTTACTTTTGATTGCATGCAGAGACTGCACCTGTTGATCGACTTTTTATTATGTTATTATGTTTAAATAATTAGTATAGACATATTATATTTAAATTTCAGCATTTTTTAGTACAAATTAATATAGGCACATATAAAAGGAGTATTTTGATTTTTATTTACATTAATATTTTTCAGCAGTGCTTAAGCAAATTCATATATACATACATATTTTCATGCATATGTATGTACATATGAATGTACATACATACATATGTACGATAGTATCAATTTGCTAAATTTTAAACACTGCTGAAAATATGTACATAAATAAAAATATGAATGTACATATATTATTATACATTAATTTGCAATAAAAAATGCTGAAATTTAAATATAATATGTCTATACTGTAAACTTCTTGGTTTTTTCAGTTAAATATCTAATTTTAAATAGTTTATTTCTCAGTTTTTTTGAATTTTTCTTCGCAGCTTTTCTTTTTTGCGCGCGCGTTGCCTGGCGTTCCTTATTCAAAAGTGACCAACGCGACTTTATTGCCAAATCCCCTTACTTTCTAGTATATACTGACTTAGATGTGAACATAGATTAAGACTTATCGATACGTTAAAACTACAGTGTTTACATTCGGCCAATCTGACTACAGATCGACCTCGATCTTAAATTTACATTACAATATATCGCTTTTTGATTGTTTACAAAATATTTGTACGTATTAGCTACATAAATTTATCGTTTTATTACACGCATCCATCCATGGCTTTAGTCTCGCTGGTTCGAGGATTCCACTGTATGGGAGTTGTGTCAGCTGGCAGCTATTAACATCGGTCACCTCATATCGGTCGTTAGGCAGAACACGATTAATTTTGTATGGCCCTCTATATTTGGGCGCAAACTTTTTACAGGGTCCTGCAGTAACATCGACATTTCGAATTGCAACAAAATCATTAACTTTGTACTGTCTAGGTGCTTTATGCTTCAAAGCATATTGCCTTTCATTTTGTTCTTGCGACTTTATTATACTCTCACTAGCTTCTGCCCTAACAGATTTCAAATCACACGGCTGGAGTTAACTGGAAATAACTTTACTTATTTAGTAAAAGCATCTACTACCACTATCAAGTGTTTTCTTTTGAATTGATACTAGGCAATGGTCCCAAATGATCGATGTGGATGGTGTCAAAAGGAATTGGAATCTTTGGTGTACTATGAAGTGTTCGATGATGCATACTTCTCGGAACGGAATGTAATATACATGGCAAACAGTTTCGAATATAAGATTCCACCTTCGTTTTCATACAAGGAAACCAATACTTCGCCTTCAGATTACTGACACACTTGTCGACTCCTAGGTGGCCTAGTTTTTTCATGGATCACACGAATTAGCTGATCCTGCATATGAATAGGAGCATACATTCGGACCTGACCATTTGCAACATCTTTATAAACGATACCATCTATTAATTCAAAGCCCTCAAGGCTTCCTTTCTCCAATTTATCTCGGATTTCCATTATTATCGGGTCTCTATTTTGTTCGGTTTGCAACAATAAATCGACATCATCGGGTGTGGCGCCCACAATCCCGATCATACTTTCACAATCCTCCAACAGTTTCTGGGTATTACACGGTTCTAGCGGCTCTAGTGTACTACACGGTTCTAACGGCTCCACGGTAACACACGGTTCTATCAACTTTATGGAATCACACGGTTCTAGTGTACTACACGGTTCTAACGGCTCCACGGTAACACACGGTTCTATCAATTTTACGGAATCACACGGTTCTAAATCAGATTTTTCAGGAACTACACAGGGGTCACAACACTCATCAGCAACAGACTCCAATAGCTCAGGCATCTACATGTGCCATGCTGGAACCAGGTCTATGAACGATAGAATAATTATAATTTTCCAACTCCAGGGACCAACGGGCAATACGTGGGTTAATAGCTTTCTTACTCAAGGTTTGCACTAACGAATTACAACCGGTTACAATACGGAACGGTTTATGCTCTAAATACACACGAAATCTTCGTAGCGCATAAATTATCGCCAAGGTTTCGAGCTCAAAACTATGATAACGAGCTTCAGCAGCTGTAGCTTTACGGGAATAGAAAAGATAGGATGCAACTTGCCATCGGTTTGACGTTGTAAAAGTACCGCGCCAAATCCATGCGAACTGGCATCAGTATGCAATTCAGTTTCGGAATCCGGGTTAAACAAACTCAGCACAGGAGGGCTAGACAAAGCAGTCTTAAGGGGAATTGAAAGCCTCTGATTCCAATTTTCCCATTGGAAAGGGCCCACCATTTTTCAATAATTCATTCAAGGGTTTAGCTATTCGTGAGAATGACGGAACAAATTTGCGAAAATAAGAAAATAAGCCTAGGCACGAGTGAAGACTTTTACTATTTAAGGGTTCGGGATATTCTCTAATGACCTTTAAATGTGCATCACTGGGTAAAAATACCATCTACACTAACCTTGTATCCCAAATACTCAATTCGCTTTTCCAAAAAAATACTCTTCTTACAATTGATTTCAGGATTATTCTCTACAAGTCGGTCCAACAACTTTGCTAACAGTACCATGTGCTCATCAACAGTTTTTGTTGCAAGAATTATGTCATCCATGTACACATACACCTGATGAGAATGAATCATATCATTCAAAACATTTGAAATAAAGCGTTGGAATACTGCGGGCCCATTCATAAGGCCAAAAGGCATGCGGAGGTATTCGTAATGACCATCGGGTGTTATGAAAGCGGTGTACTTAACAGATTCTGGATCCATACCTATCTGATGAAATCCACTTTTCAAGTCTATAACGGAAAATACGACTTTACTCTCCAAGTATTCCAAACAATCCTCAATCAATGGCGATGGAAAGTTATCACGAATAGTTACTTTGTTCAGTCCGCGGTAATCCACACACATACGGACATCTCCGCTTTTCTTTCTGACTAACACTATAGGAGATGCATAAGGCGATTCGCTAGGTCGGATAATCTTCTGAGCAAGTAACTCATTAACGGTGTCATTAACAATTCTCCTCTCATAATAAGACAACCTTCTAGGGGATGAATGAAATGGCGTTGTATCTTTCAGATGAATGCTCATTAGACATTTCGGCTGTGCAGACTTATTTATGCTCATGCCAATGTAATGATTCCTGTAGGACACTCAAACACCTCGCGGCCATGACACAACCGAACTCGGAACCAACATGCATACCGAGTCCATTACCGACGAACAAACACTATCCCTATCAGCCAGCCAATTCTCCAACGGTACCTCATCGGCCATGGATGCATGCATATTTACAGATTGTTTGTTTAAATTAGTATAGTGATTAATAGGGCTATCAAAATTATAATTAGATAAATTGTCTAGCAAGGATGCACATATAGATTCATAACTAAAAGATAAACCTTTATTAATTCTTTTCTTTACGAGTTCAATATTCATAATTTTAAGAGCGTCTCTGCCAAGGAGCAGTGCTGTAGGTAGTAACATATCAGGTATAACATAAACTTCAATTTCAAAATATTTTTATCGTACAAAATAAAACATTTAACTTTTCCAAAGTGTATATTGATCGGCATGGGGAATTATCGAAACTCCAGCAAAACTTACTAGGCTCCCGGTATCTAATAAAGCCAAAATATTATGAACAATTATGCATCCTGCTGTACTTTTCATTTTTAAACTTACTGTTTGTGTATACGGCTTATTATTATTAATATTACTTTCTTCCTCGGTTGAAGATAGTCCTATGGCATGGTTAGAGCACTGTCGATATTGATGACCCACTTCGAAACACTTGAAGCATCCTTGATCTGGTCTCTTCGGCTTCGGGCAGTCCTTAGCGGTGTGACCCATCTCCCCTGCAGTTGTAGCATCTGATGTCTTTGGACGGGGATGGCTTAGTCCGTATCACCGGATCTGGACGTTTGCGTTCCATACGCACTGTTTGGAATCGCATTAACTTCTCACGTAATTCATCCAAAGTAGAACAGTAGTATAGCGGGTTGGCGGTCTGGTCACCAAGTCCATCGACGATATATTTTACGACATCTATCTCGTCGAAATTACTCTGTTGAGCAATATTACGCATCGCAATAAAATAATGGAGTAGGCTCTCGTCTTTGCCTATTGACCGCTTCTCCAATTGTTTGGCAACTTCCTGAGTTGACTTCTGGTATCCAAACACCTTTATCAAGAGGACTTCCAATTCAGCCCATGTTGACACTTTCTCATACGTTAGGTATTCCTTAGCTGATCCTTTGCAACAGTCTGATGCCAAGAGATAAACATTGCTTATCGTCAAGAGAGTATACTGACGATGATTTCTCCAGTTCTCGAATCCAGGCATGCACAGACAAGTTGTTGTCCCCAGAAAATGGAGGTATCATGGCTTCGATATCCCTCAGATCCAACTTGCTACGTGCTTGTGTAGCACCCAGCTTCGCCTCTGTTTCTACAACGGCGAGCTTCAGCTCTGCAAGTTTTTACGCGCTGCGTAAATTGCAGTGGCTTGTGAAATTTCACGCATCTCTGCCGCAATGCACAATTTGTTGTCTCCACAATCATTCGCCAATTCACCAATTGCTTCGTTGATATGTACTTGCTGACCACATTGACTCAGGATCTCATCATCATCCTTAATAGTCTCATCATCAGCTTCAAAAGTCAATATCGTCTTTGCCGCCATACGTAATTGGTGCAATGACGCAGTAGCGTCTAACGGAACTCCTTTTCCGACTAACAGCTCATGTAGCTCTTCCTTTTCCAACCTCAATATGTCGTTGTATGTGAGCATATTGACTTTATTTGGGCAAACCCCACACCTGATTTGTAAACTTCTTGGTTTTTTCAGTTAAATATCTAATTTTAAATAGTTTATTTCTCAGTTTTTTTGAATTTTTCTTCGCAGCTTTTCTTTTTTGCGCGCGTTGCCTGGCGTTCCTTATTCAAAAGTGACCAACGCGACTTTATTGCCAAATCCCTTACTTTCTAGTATATACTGACTTAGATGTGAACATAGATTAAGACTTATCGATACGTTAAAACTACAGTGTTTACAATACTAATTATTTAAACATAATAACATAATAAAAAGTCGATCAACAGGTGCAGTCTCTGCATGCAATCAAAAGTAAAAAGTAAGCAAATCAAAAACAGCAACATCAACGCAAAGACGACAAAATCAATTGAAACAAACGAGCGGAACAGAAGAGAACAACATCAAGGTCACAGGCAGAAACCAACAATTCAATTCATGATGCACGCACCGCACCGTTGATGACCTAGACTAGAATTCCTTAGTTATTAGTGATAGAGCAATATATGCAAATGAGGAAGAGTATTCACTTTTCCCTATCCAAGCAAAACACTTCAGAAATGAAACTCAGTTTGAAATCTGCAAAATTAAAATTTAAGCAATCGGACAAGCAGCAACTGCATGCACATTATGTTTCTTCATATGTATGTGCGCTAAAACACATACACACATATCAAAACAGCGTAGTTCTACGACTGAATTGATGCTCGAGTTCTCTCTGTTCACTTCTTCGTGCGAGAGCGCTGCGTCTCTGCCCCAGGGTTTTGTTTTCAAAATTCAAAACACGACGGCTAGCTCGAGTTCTTGAGAGAGAGAGCCGAACGCGAGAGAGCGCTGCGCCTCTGCCACGGCCTCTGCCACGAGGGTTCTGAAAACCAAAAACGGAAAGTGCCCGTATTTTTTGGATATGCGGACTCTATTATGTTCATTGCTTAGTGGTAGAATCTAATTAGTAACCTTGCCAAAACTACTGCAGGTGATTCTTTTGACCAAATGGTAACCTTGCAAGAAGTTTAATCGCAGCCAATATCACTTTGCTCATTCACTTTTATTTCCACCAGCGACCGAATTACAAGTGACTTGGAAAGTATTCTTAAAATCAAAAATAGTCAATTGGGTTCGGCACAGATTGTATTATAATTTCTATTAAAAAGTTTATTGTGAACACCGCCAAAGTACGGGAAGTGCACTGGCACTTATATTTTAATAGTATTTTACTACTATTTGTGAATATTCCCATCTATCAAAGGAATCGAATCCCCTCCTGCATATACAAAGCGTCTGCCATCAGATGCACGGATCTGCAGCGCCTCGGATTGTTTGTCAACAACGATGTATCCGATGTTTTGATGCAAAAATATCGATGTATCGTCAATACATCGATTTTTTTTAAATTTGAAACAAAGTAAATCTATATATATAAAAATCAATTGCTGTTCGTTAGTCTCGCTAAAACTCGAGAACGGCTGAACGGATTTATCTTATCTTGGTCTTGAATTATTCGTGGAGGTCCAGGGAAGGTTTAAAAGGTGAGAAAAATTCGAATAATTGCCGGGAAAATCCTCAAAACAGCTCTGAATTTAAATTGAAAAAATCGTTTTTAGCAACAAACTCCAACACCAAAGGAGGCTCTGAAGGCCGAAATCGAAATTATACGTGTATGTTTTTTCATTCGCTGTGCATCGTCCGTTGAGTGATTATCAGAATAAAAATAATAAAATAAATAAATCCGAAATCGAAATTATACGTGTATGTTTTTTCATTCGCTGTGCATCGTTCATTGAGTGATTTTTAGAAATAAATAAAATAAATAAAATAAAATAAATAAAATAAATAAAATAAATAAAATAAAATAAATAAAATAAATAAAATAAATAAAATAAATTAAATGGGAAATGGGAAATCTTTGCAGAAACGGAAAATGGGAAATCTTTGCAAAAACGGGAAATGGGAAATCTTTGCGAAAACGTGAAATAGGAAATGGGAAATCTTTGCAAAAACGGGAAATAGGAAATCTTTGCAAAAAGGGGAAATAGGAAATGGGAAATCTTTGCAAAAACGGGAAATAGGGAAATGGGAAATCTTTGCAAAAACGGGAAATAGGAAATCTTTGCAACAACGGGAAATGGGAAATCTTTGCAAAAACGGGAAATAGGAAATCTTTGGAAAAAGGGAAAAGGAAATAAAAAATAAAAATTGGGAAATGGGAAATCTTTTGCAAAACGGGAAATAGGAAATGGGAAATAGGAAATCTTTGCAAAAACGGGAAATAGGAAATGGGAAATAGGAAATCTTTGCAAAAACGGGAAATAGGAAATCTTTGCAAAAACGGCAAATAGGAAATAGGAAATCTTTGCAAAAACGGGAAATGAGAAATAGGAAACCTTTGCAAAAACGGCAAATGGGAAATAGGAAATCTATGCAAAAACCGGAAATGGGAAATAGGAAGTCTTTGCAAATACCGGAAATGGGAAACCGGAATAGGAAAAACGGAGATTGTTAGAACTTTTTCAGATTAATAGATATTTAATTTTTTTGTATTTTCTCCAATTAAAAAAGGCTTATTTATTGCCATTAAGGCGGAACAAGGAAATGGGAAATAGGAAATCTTTTGCAAAAACGGGAAATAGGAAGTGGGAATAGGAAATCTTTTGCAAAAACGGGAAATAGGAAATCTTTGCAAAAACGGCTGTGAAAAGACTGATGAATAACGTCATTTGAGGCGACAATCATAAAGGAAAATACAAAGGAGGATGTCTTGATCCCGCGGATACCGATGATTCCAACGGACTTACCATTCGATTTTAAATGCTTACAATTTCCAGTACGTCTGGCCTTTGCGATGACCATAAATAAATCGCAAGGACAGTCTTTTGAAGTTTGTGGAATCCCTGTTTCGCGCATGGACAATTATACGTCGCGTGTTCGCGCGTCGGAAAACCGTCTTCTTTGTTTATTTACGCACCACAAAACAAAACAAAAAAATATAGTTTATGAGAAAGCTTTAAATTAATTAACAGACTGTATTTTCACAGTGTGTGTCTGTGAATATCAAATTTAAACCTTATAAATAGCCAGTATTTCAGGAAAACTCTGATTTCTAAGTAAGCAACATGATGTATCGAAAATAATAATAAAACTTCATGCTTTATTCAATAAATGATTTTTCATTAATAATTATTTTGTTTGTTTTAAAATCATTTTATACAAAAGATTAGGTCTTTTATTTATCGATGAGGCAGTAAGAAATCTGCCGGGTCAGCTAGTCTTTAATAAAAACAAAATAGATCTCAAACAAAAACAAAATTTTTATTCATATTCTTGAATATGCTTATATACTATATTAGAGATCGAAATTTTTATTAATGAAAAGGACCTTGTCCACAATAGCTGGCTTTAAAGAACAACGGCGGTCTGATATTAGCTGCCCGGCCTTGCTAAACAAGCGTTCAGACTCGCAGGACGTGTCTGGTACACACAGATATTTTTTGCAATATTTTGCAAAACCCCTTCGTCAGAATTCTGAAAATAAACAAACAATTTTTGTAATTACAGTATAAATATTACCATTATTAAATAGTATTACCTTCCAAAATTGTAAGGGATCCACATCCTCGTCGGCATTATGTTTTGCCAAATGTTGCCTCAGCAAGATTATTGCATCCGCTCTGTTGGATGTCGGCTTGGCTTCAATTTTACTTTTCAAAACTCGAACCGGGCTCGCTGTGTGGTGGTTGGGGTGGTGTTGGCAGCCTCTGTGTTGGTTTTAGCGACAAATTCTCCGACACTTCAACTTCTAAAAAGCTTTCGCAGCTTCGTCGGCATTAAATGCGTGTAGGAATCCCACTTTTTTGAACCGAGGATCAATTAAAGTGGCAATTTGGGGAATGGTTCTCTTTTCGTATCCTGCAAACCGTTCAGGCAATATTTTGCTAATCAGTTCCAAGGCTTCAAAAACAATAGTTGACTTCACTTTACTTTGAAGGTTGTTTATTTTTGCATGGAGTTCGCATACCATCGGAACTATTAGTGATACTGTTACAGTCTTGCTTGCGGAAATATGATGGGTGGCGCTCATTTAAAGGTTTTAGCAGTTCAATTAGTTCTGCAACCGTATCCAAATTCTTCAGCCGACAACGGGTGTGGAGCTTTGGGCGAATCGAGAATAACTTTCCAATAAAAGCGTTAAGAGTTCTTATGCGCTCTATCATAGAGAAGGCGCTCTTCCACCTAGTGGGTACTTCTTGGATTAAGCCCAATGGATTATCCACTTCTTGTGCCTCTTTTAACTTAGCATTTGCATAGTGCTAGATTTAAAAAGGTCACGATGCCTTCGCATTTTGCCAATATTTCAGACACACCGGCAACTTCAAAACCTCTTGAACAATTAAGTTAAGCGTGTGTGCAGAAACATGGCAGATTTTTAATCTGCAGCAACTTACAGGATTTTTTTGACTGTCGCATCATTGTCCGTCACGATACACTACTTTTTGTTTATATCCCACTCGGTTATAATAGCCTTTAGTGTATATGACATGTTCTTTGCGTTGTGATTAGTGGAGGTCAAAAGTTTTCTTTTTGCCAACACTGCCGAGACCAACTCAAAATTTGGGTTAACAATATGGCAGGTTACGGTTATAAACCCATCAAGAGCTTTAGATGTCCAACAATCTGTCGTCAGCGAAACATGAGATACGCTGGTTAAAATTTGTTTAAACGCTCTCTTGTGTTATCATAATTTGGCTCAAAAGTTTATTACGAATGAATTTTTTACTGGGTATTTTATACCGCGGATCTAACAAATTGACCAAATAACGAAATCCTCTGTCTTCAATGACACTAAACGGTTGCAAATCAATTGCTATCATTCGCACTATGGCTTGGTCAATTGCGGTTTTCGAGTAGCTGAGCCTTTTCGTAAAGCTTCACCTTGTTAAAATACTTTTCGAGACATGTTGGCTCGGGTCAACTTTTACTTCGTGGTGCTTATGCATACTTTTTTACCCAAAGGTTGAAAGGTTTTTTTACCTTTTGCCCGCGGAATATAAAACTCGAGCGGAAGGAACCCCGTCCGCCATAAAGTATATATATTCTTGATCAGCGTCAACAGCCGAGACGATATGGCCATGTCCCGTCTGTCCGTCTG